>JAPQWV010001640.1:0-78330 GCA_027422505.1 Craterostigma plantagineum
TACTCTCTCGCATACACCATTTTGTTCACCGATTCTCCATATTCAGCAAGAACGGACTGGTCGTAGTCGGTTAATGAAACGCACAAGATAAGTACCCACCTTCATATATTCCTAGTGTATTCTCATCTTCGTCCCCATCGCTGCTGGTAATTGATGTTGATCTGATGAGTTGGCATCTGAGCGTTCAATAATAAATAATATGTTCAGAAAATGTGCAAGATGCATTTGCGAGTATGGATAAATAGAGAGCTGACTTAACTGTGCGATATATTCGTCGTCAAATCTGGACGCAATGGAAGGTGGTGTAAGATGGTGAAGGTGGGAAGAAATCTTCAGAGTGTAGGATATCTTCTTGAGACGGTTATATTCTGGTCTAAGTATATCGCCAGCACGTCCAAGAAAGTAATTAGCAGAAGGAGTTATGCATTCTAACTCAGCTCTGCGAATAAATGCTTGCTGTAATGCCGTACTGTTCAAAAATTCCAAGACCAATGTGAGCTGTCTGAATAAAAGACGCTTCGAAAACTTCTGAAGTTTTTGATGCCATGACATGACAAGCCATTCGGAAATCGCATTCAATCTCGGGTTAAGCGAGAATGCGCTTTCCATATTCACACAGTTGTCGGCTGTCATTAACAAGAAAGAGATTTCAAGTTCGAGATTTGATGATCAAAGAGTCCTAAACGTCAAGATTCAAAGTACACATCTGTATGTATGTGTGATTATACCTTGAAGACGACCATCTTCATTCAGCTCTGACTCGCTCATACTTTCTTCTTCAACTTGCTTGAGGCCCTCAAGAAGCAAGCAAATGTATCGATAAAGGTTGGTCTGTATGAATAACCTGACGTGCTCAAGCTCACCCTTCAAGAAAGGTATATCTTTCTTTGTACCGAAAACAAGGCCTACCACAAATAATGTGAAATCGTAGGATTATTACATACCAAAATGTTTTGTGAAGCACCAACACAGAATAATGACCCATTAGTTCCAACAAACACACACAAGAGAAAAAGGAAATTGGCGATGACCAGTTTATAAAGGAAGCTAGTGCTTCTATCCACAATCTAAATTTTAAAAAAGGGAATGTAGATAAAATAAGAAGATTCTTCCAACCATCAACTACGAATAAACGCTTAAGAAATTTTTTATACCTGCTTAAATAGGTACTTGTACCAGATCCTCTACTACCAACCACAAGAAGTTTATGAATAGACTCTGCTCCAGGTTAAGGATTCTCCCGATGTACTACTACGAGCGGATTTAGGAAGGTATGGAAGAGAAAGAAGAGAACAGAGCAGCTTAGCTCCTGGCTGAGTAATAAGCGAATGAAAAAATGATGCGATGGAATTTACTACATGGTTTTGATGTCTTAATATCTGGAATAATATATGCCACCTTGCTCCATATGCTTCCTCTCATGAGATTCGCCTCTTCTTCGTATCTTCCATCATCATACAACAAAATGTGATCACCTCTACGACATCCAGCCCCAGCGAACTAAGAGCACAGAAAAGATTATCGTTAATTAGAGAATGAACATACTTGATATTTCATATTTATCAAACAAGGATCACCTTGAACCAGCGCACTTCAATCTGGTTATCTCGCGGCCATTAACATAGACTCTTGTTTTGCCATTGCTGGCATCTTCTTGAACTCTACCTCCCATCCAAATTGGAGCTTATAATTTGCCATGGCTTTTGTCCTAGCTGTCGATATCAGCACTTAGCAGTCAAATGCAAATAGGAAAAAACTAAATTTCTAACAGCCTCACTCAAATTCTTCAACTTTTGCCTTTACCTTCCCCAAACCCGAATATTTGTCATACCAATAGTTTCCTGGTACCAAATCTTTTGGAGGAATTAAGCATCTTCGCAGCAATAGGAGCTCTTTTCTCGTAAGAGGCTTTCCATTTACAAGGATTCCTTCGGGTACCAAATCTTGGGACTGTAAGGATTTCTTCGTCTCAGTCTTATCAAAACCCTTTACTTCTGGCGTGAGCACTATACCCCCACCTATACACTCCATCTCTCAGCAATGGGTACCAAAAACTGGAACTTGGATATGGAAAATCTGGAATATAACTAAAAACACTAAAATCCGATGATAATGAGCTTATGCTTGTAGCTCTTGAATCAGAATGAAATGTTTCCCAAGGCTCCTGTCTTTTATGGTGGCTGCACTAGCCTCTCCCAATTGTCGTAGATAGCTGACATTTTAACAATCTCATCCTCCGCCTAAAGAACCTGAGGGTTGCTTCTCTCTTGAGATTTTGACATAGAATCGGTCGAAATCACACTCAAACCTGAGTGTGGAAGAGATGATACATCAGCTCTTTCGCGGCAAGTTCCTATGGACAGTTGAGTTGACTCATAATCTTCAAAGTCGTTCACTTCGCTTCCTTTTTTCTTTTTCTCTTTCTTAAATAAACATGAATATACGAACAATTTCGCTAGCGTTCGATGCCACCAAAGTAGAAAGTAGAGAGAGAGATTTGAGATTAGTTCATTATATACCTCATCAGTCAAATATTTTCAGCTGAATTTTTTCTCATCCTTTGAAACTCGAAAGGGCGGACTTGGAACGTGTTAGAACTCTTGATTATGCAATAATATTTTGAATGTCGATTACAGGAAGGCTTATTTAGTTATGGCTAGTTATTGCTTAATTTCCTCGAATTTTCTCATCCTTTGAAACTCGAAAGGGCTAGTTATTTTGTAATATCTTGTTTTCGTCACAATTATATATTGCTTCATCGAATTAGTTTTATTTAAGAGAGGAAAAAATCATGTATAGCTCGCATTGCTATATGACTATGCAATCCACAATCATGTTATCGGTCCAAGCTTTTGTTCGAAACAACAAAGTTGATTTGTTTACGTTCAAACTTGTATGGTTTTATTAATCATTGACCACGTTATGTCTGCCTTAAAAAAAAAAAAAAGAAAACAGCAATAATCTACTGGCAGAAAAGTAAAAGAATTGTAATAGATTTTACTAATTCAAATTTTTATCTAGAAGGAATGAAAGATAATGAAGCACTAGCGCAAGTTTTAATTGGCATGTTACTAGACTCCAATCGCACTATTTCCTGGATTTTCACCCAACGACGACACATCTTTTTTCCTCTATACCACACGGTTTCATTGATCGGATAAGATTCTTAATTCAACACAAATTAAAATGAAATAAATCATTACCCAGAAAAGAATAGCAGCAGTTGCTCATAAAAAATCATTAAAAGCATTTAATTTTCTTCCCACCAACATCAGTACCTAATAAATATTACATCTCCCTCACAAGTCAACCTTTTTCTCTTTCCATAATGTACCCTTCGCTTGTCTTCTCTCCTCTTCATCTTCATCATCGTCGTCATAAAAACAGACGAATTTTCTTCTCATGTTTCATTCTCTCCTCCACCGCACGATCCTACTGCTAATCTCTTCGCTCGTCTTAACAACCATTATCTCTCATGCTCGGAACACCACCGCCGGCGACGATCCCTGCAACCGTCCTGCGGAGGCGTCGAAGTACAGTATCCGTTTGGGTTCTCCGGCGAGTGCCCGATAAGATTGAACTGCTCCGCGAAACAACAGCAGAAGCAGATATACAATAGGTGGCTATACAGTAAAGAACTTGACTTCAGATCGAATCTTGATTAGTCTACCCCCAAATTGCAGCCGAAGCATCGACCAACGGTCCGAGCTCTTCGGAAAAACTACTATGCTCCCCACATGGCGCAACGGTCTTCTCTTAGATCACTGCACCTCGACTTTCAGCGACTGTGCAATCCCGGCCAGGTTGGTTCAGTCAAGAACGGGCTACCTAGCATGTCGCTCGAGTTCTCAGACCGGCGATGTGTACAACGTTAGCTGCCACACGGGCGGCTTGGGTGACAGTTCCGACGAGTTCATGAATCGAACGCAGGTGGTGGGCAGAGGAAATTGCAGCGTTCTGTTTTCTTCGGTCATGTTGGACGATGCATACGACGACGGTTCTTTGAACAAGGCGAATGATAGCAGCAGCGTATCTCTTGATTTTTGGACTATGGAGTTGGGATGGTGGGTTTGTGGAGAAGTATGTAATTGCAGCTCAAACGCTACTTGTACCAAGTTCATCGTTCCCACAGGACAACAGATGGGTCATCGTTGTCGTTGTAATGAAGGCTATGAAGGCGATGGTTTCACCAGTTGCGCCTTGAAAGGTTCGTTTGTTCGATCTTTTCATTTACTTGTTTCACTTGTTCATTGATTTCTTGTTAATGGTTCATAATCCAAGACCTGGTATAAGGAGACGATCGATTCTAGACTCTAGAGATCGCAAATTGATGCTATTAGGATGATTGAGTCATTACAAAAAGAAAAAAGTCAAAGCTTGTTCCGTTATTCAAATCGAGTCTGTTAGAAAGATATGAGCAAGCAGCAGCACATGGTCGTCGTCGAGAAAATTCAACACTAGAATAAATAAATAAAGAAAAAGTTTTGATCTTTCTTTTTTTTTTAAAAAAATATCATTCTTCGCCAAGGAAAGTCGTAGGAAAGAAAAGATCTCATATTTGTAATGTAAGATACTACCCACGAAGGTCAGCGTAATAATAAACTATATTTTTCTCCTCGTGATGAAAAGTTGCAACTTCATTACAGTCCCAAATGTCCGGGAAGAAAGCAGTGCAGTAATAACCACGAGAAAGTCGGCATCCTCGTCGGAGGTATAATACATACATCGATGGAGAGCACATTTGCTCAAAATTTCTCCCTATTTTTCAAATCACATTCATCTTTTACTTTAGGAGTAGTGGCCGGCGCCTCATTCGCAGCCATCTTGGGAGCATCCATGGTCTACTGCTTAATGAAGCGAAGGTCCAAGACGCTGAAGAAGAAACGCCTAAGCGCAAAGCACCTCCTCTCCGAAGCAGCAGGCAACTCGAGCGTACCGCTCTACTCTTACAGAGAGATCGAAAAGGCGACCAACAATTTCTCCGAAAAGCAGAGGCTCGGAACAGGCGCCTACGGCACAGTCTACTTGGGGCTCCACCACCACCACCACCACCACGGCAACGAAGATCATCAGCTCGTCGCCATAAAGAGGATCAGATACAGAGACCGTTACGACGAAAGCATCGACCAAGTCATGAACGAAATCAAGCTCTTATCCTCAGTCAGCCACCCAAACTTAGTCCGACTCTTGGGCTGCTGCATAGAGAACGGCGAGCAGATCCTAGTCTACGAATACATGCCCAACGGAACCTTAGCCCAGCACCTCCAAAGAGAGAAGGGCTCGGTGCTTCCATGGACCGTACGCCTCACCATTGCAGCAGAGACGGCCCACGCCATAGCCCACCTCCACTCTGCCATGAACCCTCCCATATACCATCGAGACATAAAGTCGAGCAACATATTGCTCGATTACAACTTCAACTCCAAGGTGGCAGACTTTGGGCTGTCGAGGTTCGGCATGACGGACGATTCCCACGTCTCCACCGCACCGCAGGGGACGCCGGGCTACGTCGATCCTCAGTTACCATCAGAACTTCCACCTCTCGGACAAGAGCGACGTCTACAGCTTTGGGGTCGTCCTCGTCGAGATTATAACCGCGATGAAGGTGGTCGACTTCTCGCGCCCCCACAGCGAGATTAATCTCGCTGCCCTGGCAATCGACAAGATAAGCAAGGGGCGGGTCGATGAGATCGTGGACCTCTACGTAGAGCCCACAGGGATGCTTGGACTCTGTCGTCGGTCCATAAGGTGGCTGAGCTGGCGTTTAGGTGCTTGGCTTATCATAGGGATATGAGGCCTTCCATGATGGAGGTGGCCGACGAGTTGGAGCAGATTAGGGTCAGCGCTTGGGCGCCGTCGGACGATGGTACGTCAACATGGGTTCGTCCGTCGCTTCGTCTTGTTCGTCGCCGTACATTGGGAGGGACAAGCCGACTAGTTTGAAGGCGACGGCGAATGGTAATAACAGCAGTAGTAAGGTTGGGCTGGCGGTGAGTAGTAATAGGTTGGCTGCTGCTGCTGCTGCTGCTTGTATGCAGCGAGGCGGCGGCGCGGCGGAGGAGAAAGAGTTTTCACCTGTTTCTGTCCATGAATCTTGGCTGAGCGAGCGGAGCTCTCCGTCCACTAATAGTTTGCTCGCCAATGTCGTTGTAAAGTAAAAACACTATGACAGTCTTTATTAATGTGTAATTAAATCCACGTTTTGCAGAATCACAGATCAGCATTGACGAGGTAACCCGTTATTACATAAATAATCAGTGATGCTATTACATATAATAAACTTGGAGAAGATTAGCGAGTCCCACTATTACTATTGTACCTTGGATGAAACGCATTGGTTAGAGCTTCATAAAGGCCTTGATGATTCCCATCATTTGGCTTCATCAAATCTGCCGAGACATCCTCTGGCGGCTGATATCTCATCAAATGCAGACACGCTATCACATCCAAAAGCCCGACCACCACCGCCATGTTTTGTCTTTTGTGTCCAAGTCTTCGCCAGTCGTGGGAAGCGGGAATGGTTCTAGAGAAGTTTCTAGAAGGCGTGATTCCCCGCCAATCGCGCCCACAAAGTCTCTCAAAGCGACAGATGGCGAAAGGGACGGGTTCGAAGCTGTGATCTCCGTACTCGACCGGGTTGAGTGATCGCCAGTTACGCAGACGTAGTACTCAAAGTTCCCAGTTGATTCTGCCTCCCAAAGGAGCTTAGCCAGCTGTCCTATGGCTCTATCCACAGCCTCCAAACCTTTGGCCTTGAACGTGCTTGCTTTATCGTGGCCAGCATCGTCTATTGCCTGCACATCATCATATAAATCAACTCCTTTTTCTGTTCCATTACAATTATGACATAGTAACACGGTTAATGAAGAAACACACCCAGACAACCTTAATATGGAGGAACCCGAAATCGTAACCGTCGAATCTGCCAGGTCTATGTTCATCTTCGCCGGGCGCAAAGACGTTGGGGCTTGGATGCAAAGGAGCAGAGAGTGCCCTGGCTATTGCAGTTGCTTTGGACTTTAGCACGTTCTGTAGTCTCCAGTAGCTCCTGGAGCTTCAAGAATGTCGATACCAAGCGATAAACCCAACCCAGCAATAATTTTGGTGGGGGCAACCATACAAGGCCATAGGCCGTGGACAGCCTCAAAATGTGGAACCTACGATTGTGGAGAAGTCGTTTCAGCTTCAAGTTTATCCAAAACTGATGATACAAGAGAACTAAGTGTCTCAAGGTTGTTTGGAATGGAGAGATAGTAGAGAGAGAAGAAGGGCACTACCTCTATACGAATGCCACAACCTCGCAGTAGGACCACATTAGCGATATTCTTTCCTTCGGCCATTCTTCTTGCATTAATTGGGTGAGCAACCAAGATGCGTGATATCTCCACTGATAACTCATTAACCACGGCAGCAGTGTTCTTTGCTTCCTCAGAATCATCGAGAGGTTGTGCTTGTAAGAGAAGACGATTATCCTTCAAAGGGTCAGTGCCTGATATGTTCCCGCTTAGTTTTCGGACCCTTGACAACAACCCCGCATCTGTGCTCTGTTGCATACCTGAACAAGATGATTTTCGACTCGTTAAATAACAAGTTTAAAGCAAGCCAAATCTAAATGAATGACGTATATAATATGACACGAAATAGCTCAGCTCAGTCATACCTGACTCTCACTTCATATTCAGGAAAATTAGGCAGTTTCATCCCATCCAATGCAGAACAAAGGATAGGTCCTTCCTCTTCAAAGTGCCTATCAGCCCGCCTGCTGGTGACTACACCTGTTTCCTCATCGAGGGTAGCAAAGTTCGACTACGAAGAAACAACAACAACGAAAGGGAACATTAGATTAGAAACATGAACACAACGTCAAAGAAAGAGTACTCAGACGGCACTGAATGAATGCAAAATCCAATAATGATCGTAGAGGACAAGGTTACAAAAGCGAAAATTGCATACTTTAAAAGCAATATCTCCTGGAGACATCGCCAAGCCAGCACCCATTGATTCAAATGCACCACGTCCTCGATAGTAAACTCTCGATCGTACCCCAGAAGAGAAAGATGAGCAGTGTCACTTCCACAAGCAATCCCACTTCGACTGGATCCATTAAACCATTGATCCCAGCTGAAGCAATTGCATCCAAATTAGGCACATCAGCAACCTGAAGTGGCGTCTTGTAGCCAAATCTCGGCAGTGAAACGTCTCCTACGCCATCAACCAATACGAAAGCCACCCTTCTCTTTGGCTCTTCCCCTTCAACCATGTTGTAATCCTTGCCTGAATCACATTGAAAATATAATGCAATAGTGTATAGTGATAAAGAATAGGTAAAAAGTTCGGTTCTTTCGGAAATAATTGCTTCGTCTCGGAGCAAACTCGGAGCAATCATCGATAAGCTACTGATAGACCACGCAATAACAAATCAAATCACGATATGGAACTAAATTTCGAGATGTCATGAATATTAACAGGCATGACAGCAAATCGCATTTTACCAATTATCTTTGCGAGTGAGAATTTCTTCGGTAAAGAAAAAATACCTTCCAATAGCCTTCAAACTGGTAAATTGAACTCCTTCGTCAATATTGAGGAGATGGAGTTGCCAGAGTTGGTGCTTCAAGAATCAGAATATGTCCGAAATTCGACAATATATATAGGGTAAAATGCATATAAACCCCTCGTGGTTTAAATATTGTTGCACAGTATCCCGAACAGCAGTTTTTGCCCGAAAATTGGATCACACGCGCTCTTACTGCAGGTGGGTTAAGCTGGACCGCATGCAATTCAATTTCGGGCAAAAACTGCTGCCCAGGGTACGGTGCAACATTAGTTAAACCACGAGGGAGTATCGTGCAATAAAAAAATTACGGGGGTTTATGTGCATTTTGGCGAACCACGAGGGGGATTATATGCATTTTACCCAACATTATAAATAGCTGGCTGTAACGACCCGTCCCATACCAGGTGTCACTATAGCATCGGTCCCTACCGGGACCGATGGGGTTGGACCCACCACACTCCGACTGATAGTCTGGCCCCACTGTACCACCATTTAACCTTTTAGCGTGCTTCGTGCACTCGCCCACACGCACCCTGAGAAACTTCCCAGGGGGTCACCATCCCTAGATTGTCCCAAGTCAAGCACGCTTAACTTCGGAGTTTCTATAGATGGACTCCGAAAAGGTAGGTCGACCTTGGTGATATGAGTAGTACTATCAATTTCCTTATACGATTCTTAGCCTGACACGCCCATACATTGTCAGTCTCAGGATCCCCTCTCATTCGGGTGTCGGATCGGTTCGTTCACGTACCTCTTCGCCTAGAAGCCTGCCAGGAGCCGCTCCTTGTCCGTGCACCTCTCTGGCACCGGCGATCACTCCCGCCCTCATCGGCCCGGCGTCACATGCCACCAGCTTCCGCCTGGTTCGTCCCCGAACCAGCACCGTAATACGAGAGGTTGTGCTCTGATACCACCTTGGGTTGGGGCAGCATCTCGGCCCCTTTCCTCGTCACACACCGATGCACCTTCATTCACCATCTTCCCAAGCAATGCTCGAACTAGGCTCTGATACCACTTGATGCAAATGAACTACTCTAAGCCCTATATATACAAGTTGTCCAACCCGATGGACGGCTAAGATCTACTCGATCTAATGGCTATTATTTACAATCTAGATTATTCTAGGAATATCTCAAGGGATATTCCTCTCTAGAAAGTTCCATAACATTCTCCACACTTGGACTCTTGACTCTCTAGAATGACCCGCATTGTTCCGTATGGTTCCACGATCTTCCGGAAGGTTCCACAGGAATCCGGATGGGCCAACAATCATGGATAACCTCCATAGCTCCGTCTCCCCGTCGAACGGATGCTACGTGCCTCGGCCTTGCTTGGTTAGATCGACGTCCCCGCGCGCGACAAGCTTGGCCGGTCCCAACAGTCTAATTCTCGGGCTCCTCGACACTCTTGGCTCGCAAGCTCCTCGCCCGATTCGCCCAGACCCTTGGTCAAATTTGTAAGGGCGTGACATTCTCCCCCACCCAACTCGGCAACGTCCCCGTTGCCGTGCCTCCGCATCTCATACTTTGGCCCCTTCGGATGCCTAGTCTTGCCCTCGTTGCCCTCCGAAGTCCACAACTTCCTTGGCGTGGCTTCGACTTGGTCACCCGGCTTGAATACTCCCGGCCTAGTCCCTACTTTGGCCGCCTTTTTGGTGTGGGAAGCGTCCTCGCATCTCTCCGAGTCCCCTTTGGCTTCGGTCGGCACCCCCGTGCCTAACTTGCTTGGATCGTTGCTAGCACACCCTTGTTCGAGTCGCATGCTCGCCATGCTTCTCGTCTCCCTGGTCTCGCCTATTGCCTCGTCGGATATTACGGGCACCGAGCACTTCCCGTCCTGCCCAAATAAATACACGAGCTATGCATAGGCATAAGAATGACATTGGCCTTACCCATAAAGTCCATGCCCAACACAAGTGTGTGGTTGTCCATTGGCACCACCGTGAAGTCCGCCTGGCCCTCCCAAGCACCAATTTGTAGCTTCACCGCTCGAGCTACTCCACGCACGGTCGTGTCTTTGACACCATCTTGACCCTCCCCTTGAAGGCCCCAATATTAAGCCCCAATTTCTTGGCCTCGGCCTCCGTCACGAAATTGTCGCTTGCCCCAGTATCGAGTAATGCCTTGGTCTCCTTGCCATTCACCTTGGCCTCGACGAACATGCGCCCCTCGCATGGTCGCACAGGTGGTAGCTTGAAGTCCATGGCATTCAATACCTGAATGGCCTTCTCACCACTCAAGACTCGAGCAGCCCCAAGCCTCTGCTCGGGTGCTTCCTCCGTTTCTTGCGCTTCTCGTTGCGCAATCATTGGCGTGAGCATCCCCCTCTTGGGGCAATCCGACACCTTATGAGCCCCCTGCACAGAAAGCAACCCCCCTTGGACACGAACGCTTTCTTCTTGTCCTCATAGTCCCGTCGGCCTTGCATGGGCCCCGATCTCGACTAGGTGATCGCCCCGCATCCCGCTCACGAATGGGCCTCTCCCCCACCTTTGGCTGAGCCCTCTTGCTCGTGCCTTGGAGCCTCCCTCTGGTACTCCACGAGTGACTCGGCAACCATTATGGCCTCGTCCACCGACTTGACACCCCGACGTTGGACTTCCTGCCTAGCCCAACTTTGTAGCCCATCTATGAAGTTGAACAACCTATCATCGTCCGTGATGGTAGGAATATGAAGAGTTAGCATCATGAACTCGTCCACGTATGCCTGAATTGAGCATCGATGCTTCAATTCCCGCAACTTCTTCCTGGCTTCATAGACCACATTCTCGGGATAGAAGTGGCGCTTGAGTTCCCTCTTGAACTCCTCCCACGTGTCCAAGCCACGCGCGCCCCTCTCTATGTCGGCATGCACACGTCTCCACCATAATGCCGCAGTCTCGGTGAGGTAGTTGCTTGCAGTACGGATCTTGCATGCCTCCTCTACGATACCTAGATCCTCAAAGTACCGCTCCATTCGCCAAAGATAGTCCTCCACTAGCTTGGCGTCTCGCTTGCCGTTGAACCCGCAAGGCCTTGGCACATCGATAGGCCTTTGGCTAGTCGATCCCCCTGTCGAGATAGCTCCATTGCCTCCTCCGCTGAGTGCCAACCTTCGGCATAAAGCCACCTGCTCTTGCAGCGAATCCATGACCTCCTTCATTTTGGCCATCTTGCCTCGCAAGACCTCGTTCTCAGCCTTCAGGACCTCGTTGGCTTCCCTCAATGCCTTCGAATCCTCCTTGCTGGCCTCGAACTCCTTAAGAACTTGCCCCTACAAGGTCTCAACAATATCACTTACCGTCACCACCTTCTCGATGTCGGCCTTGATCTTGTCGAGCTTCCCATGAACGTGCTCCTCTAGAGTTGTCACGCTCTCCTCGACGTCCTCAAGCCGCCCCCCTATGGTTGCAACGATTTGGCCCATCTCCGCGATGGTTCCTTCCGACGGACAAGTGTCTCTTGCCTTCGATTGATCTCGCTTTTTCCTCCCACCTTGGCTAGGAGCCGGATCACGACCCCCTCTCCTCGTTCACTTGCGCATTTGTCTCGGCCATCTTCGCTAACTTTGGCTCTGATACCACCTGTAACGACCCGTCCCATACCGGGTGTCACTATAGCATCGGTCCCTACCGGGACCGATGGGGTTGGGCCCACCACACTCCAACTGATAGTCTGGCCCCACTGTACCACCATTTAACCTTTAGCGTGCTTCGTGCACTCGCTCACACGCACCCTGAGAAACTTCCCAGGGGGTCACCCATCCCTAGATTGCCCCAAGTCAAGCACGCTTAACTTCGGAGTTTCTATAGAAGGACTCCCGAAAAGGTAGGTCGACCTTGGTGATATGAATAGTACTATCAATTCCCTTATACGATTCTTAGCCTGACACGCCATACATTGTCAGTCTCAGGATCCCCTCTCATTCGGGTGTCGGATCGGTTCGTTCACGTACCTCTTCGCCTAGAAGCCTGCCAGGAGCCGCTCCTTGTCCGTGCACCTCTCTGGCACCGGCGATCACTCCCCGCCCTCATCGGCCCCGGGCGTCACATGCCCACCAGCTTCGGCCTGGTTCGTCCCCGAACCAGCACCGTACTGCGAGAGGTTGTGCTCTGATACCACCTTGGGTTGGGGCAGCATCTCGTCCCCTTTCCTCGGTCACTCCCGATGCACCTTCATTCACCATCTTCCCAAGCAATGCTCGAACTAGGCTCTGATACCACTTGATGCAAATGAACTACTTTAAGCCCCTATATATACAAGTTGTCCAACCCGATGGACGGCTAAGATCTACTCGATTTAATGACTATTATTTACAATCTAGATTATTCTAGGAATATCTCAAGGGATATTC
Organism: Craterostigma plantagineum; assembly: GCA_027422505.1. Lineage (NCBI taxonomy): Eukaryota > Viridiplantae > Streptophyta > Magnoliopsida > Lamiales > Linderniaceae > Craterostigma > Craterostigma plantagineum. The sequence goes on from JAPQWV010001640.1 coordinate 12,890, forward strand.
CTCTCTAGAGAGTTCCATAGCATTCTCCACACTTGGACTCTTGACTCTCTAGAATGACCCGCATTGTTCCGTATGGTTCCACACGAATCCGGATGGGCCAACAATCATGGATAACCTCCATAGCCCCGTCTCCTCGTCGAACGGATGCTACGTGCCTCGGCCTTGCTTGGTTAGATCGACGTCCCGCGCGCGACAAGCTTGGCCGGTCCCAACAGTCTAATTCCCGGGCTCCTCGACACTCTTGGCTCGCAAGCTCCTCGCCCAATTCGCCCAGACCCTTGGTCAAATTTGTGAGGGCGTGACATTCCGCTGGATTTATTGGTGGGCCGTGTAAAGAAGTAAAAGATCTTTCAGTTTATTCTCTTTCCTTTTTTTCCGTTTAACGATTTTAAGGGTCTTTTACTTAGAATCTCCAACCGATAAACGCATTCTCAAACTCAAAATGCAGTAATTCTTCTACAACCGTTCAACTCATTCTCAAACTCAATAGACTATTTTGTAATATTCACTTCCACAACAATTTTACAAATTTTAATACTACCCACATATTTTACAACTTACCAATTAGATTACAAATATTATTTTAGATTTAATCGATCAACTCATGATCTGGAACGTTTTTTATTGAACATTTGTTTTACGTTGAAATTATGTGATGAATGTATGTGGTCTTTTCGGATTGGTTTGACTTTCTACTGCTTGGAGCTTCAATGAAACGTACGAAAGTCGCTTAGTGCTGGGTCATTTATTTGTTCATTATTATATGGGGCAATTCGTGATCATGCCCTGTCAAAGTTTAAAATTAGTGTTCAGACCCTGTCAGGATTGTATTTAGTTTTAAGGACCTATTTTTTGAAAAATTCAAAGCTAAAGACCCAAACTATGTTTTGACTAAAATACCATTCATAAAGTGTTCTCTGACGGGGTATTCGACGCCAGGTTTATGTTACAGAGATACGCCGACTTGTTACCGTAAAAATCATAATCGTTACTTTAAACTGATAATATGTTACTTATGGATAGTAAAATGTTTTTAACAGCTTTATATTTATTTCTTCGGATAATCAAAACCTATTTTTCACAATGAATCGAGCACAATCGACTGCCCGATCAACCAATCAATTTCGGCGTGTCACGTAGGATTTATTCTAGTATTGACGAAGTACGATATAAGAAAGTGAATTTTTATACGGGTTCAAATTCGAGAAAAATCTCGCCAAACTGAACTAGAATTTCGCAGCAATTGCAGTTAATCTGTGTGTATTCGAGGTACCCATAGTTTGGGCATTACATAGGCTCTGTGAATTTTGAAACAATTTCACCTCGTCACTTCTAAAACGTACGTTATGTGAAGAAGGTGGTATGGCAGACATCGATTCATCTGGAATACGTGTTACTATTTCATGCATTATTGTTACTAGGTTACGTCTTAACGTTATAACAGTATCAAGATACGTTACTCCATTACTCGTAAACGATATTTTTCTGTCCGACAAAGTGGTATTTTCTGACTTCGTTTTGTTTACAATAAGTATAGATGTAGTATTTTTTGTCCAACATATGGTACTAAGAACAAAGTGGATCATGATACAAGGCGTAACTCATAATCGACTTCTTCGTCGATTAGTTGGTACCTAATTTTGTTTTTGATAAGTATTGGTTGGTGATTTTTTTTTCAACAGACCTGTTTTTCGATAATTTTTGGCATCGAACTGTTACTACATGAAATAGAAGCGTTACTTGGATTGTCTAAAATGGTATATTATGACGTATTTTTTTTTTCGTAGGTATTGATGTATTTTTTTAACAGACATGTTTCGTTAATTTTTGGCATTGAACTGTTACTACTTGAAATTGAAGTGTTACTTGGTATATCTGAAGTGGTATATTTTTTCATAAGTATTGATATGGTATTTTTTTAGTATACATGATTCGGTAGTTAGGCATAGAACTGTTACTATATGAAATCGTAGCGTTACTTCAAATATCTGTGATCTGCTTTTGTTTGTCATAAGTATTGATATGACATATTTTTTAGCAGAACTGTTTCGATAAATTTTGGGCGGGATAATGTTTTTGGATGGATTTACTATACATGCTAAATTTTGGGCGGGATTTGTTGATTGATTGGGTTAATTGGGCGGGATTTATGCCACGATATGGATTTTGGGCGGGATTGCTAAATCAGTACAAATGTGTTACTAATAACTATTTAACTGTTATCCACTAGTTAAATATGTTACTAAATGTTATTTATGTGTTACAATTGCTTTACTTGTCGCATCAAGGTTTAGGGTATGTATTTATGGAGATTAAGGTTTAAGGTTTCAGGGTTAACCTTAAGGTTTCATGATTTACGACATAAATGATAGTTGTGGTTTAATTTTGAAATTTTGATGGCATTCGTGCTGGAATTCATTTATGACGTATCAATGAACAAAATAATATTCTATGTTTTGAATAACTAATGACCTCAAACATTCACTATCATCCACCTCCATCGACAATGTGGCTTTTTAAAGGGATTTGGTGTGATAAATGCATCAAATCATACATTTACAAGATGTTAATCTTGTAAATTCGAACAATGTGCATTTATGAACGAAATTAATCGAATTAGTAATGTGGTACTGGAAACATATTATGTGGTATCATTATCTGTAAAAGTGTTATTCAGTAGGTCTGTATTGTTATTTTCTAGCGAACATATAGTATTACATGCGGGCAATCTGGTACTGTTAACGTTAACGAACCATCCTGTTAATATTACTTAACAAATAACTTCCAGAAAGTATCAAATACAGATTTACGACATATAAAATGTATTTGTGGTTTAATTTTGAACTTTGAGAACACGTTTGTGATGGAATTCGTAACGATTATGTCTCATTAAAAGAGATACTAGTATGTTGTGAAGGAAGAGCTATATGTTTGCATGATTTTTTTATCTCAACTTTCACATATTGATACCAACTTTCGCAAAACGTGTCTTTTAATGAAATTTTGTGATTTATCATCCTCATATCATCTATTTCCATTAATGTCAATCTTATACGTCCGAACGAAATGAATTTATGAACACAATTTGTGGTATTGATTAGCTATTTTGTGGTACTTGTAGCTAGAAATGTGTTATACGATTTGTTTATCGTTATTTTTTATTAGACATGGTATTATTTGCAGGCAATGCAGTAATATTAACTTTGTAATATCTGACAATCTAGAACCTTCTAGAATGTTCTTAATGATGTGCTCAGAATAAATGAAGTGTTACCTACCAACCAGCTTTTTAATTGACAAACGTTCTAATATTGGGTCCCATCGAAATTCTTCGTTATTCCATTATCAACATTAATAATTTCATTCAATTAAATGATTCATGATCAAAATTAGTCAAATCTACCTTATTAGTTCATTAAAGTCGAGACTTCACTGATTTTTCAACGAAAATTTTGAATTGTATTAATCACATTATTCCATGATAAATTTCAGATTTTTTTCGTTGATTACATGAGAGATTGACATCGATTTAACCTTACTGTGTCATTTACGTCGGAGATTCGAGCGGTTTCCAACATTTTACGATCTATTCCTCTTTGCCTTTACTTTGGGTATTACATGTGTTATTTACTGGTGACGAGTCGTTATTATTTTCTCATTATATGTTCGTTTGCGGAAATATTTGTTATAAACGTAAAGACATATGGTATTATTGTTCCATCAACTGTTACCCAGAAAGCATGAAGTGTTATCCAGTAACCATTTTAATTAGCAAACGTTTGCCGCTTAAATCTCATCAAAATTCTTCGTTATTCCATGATTAACATCAATAATTATCGTCGATAACTAAGGCCTATGATGAAATAGTGTCGATACATTATTCGGTCATTAAAGTCCAGATTTCATCGTATTAAACGAAATTTCTGAATTGTTTTTGAAGCATTCGTGCTTTATGAACTTCGAAAATTCTCTTTGATTATGATGACCCATGAAAAATTGAAGCCGATATAACTTTAGACTGTTAGTACCGTCGAGATTGAGTCGGATGTGGAACTTGAATTTTTTCTTTCGACCGCTTGAGTGTAAGGAATGTGTTATTGCATGAAGCATTATTGTTTTTGAATGATGTGTTACTTCTGCGACATGATTTGTTATTTAGTAAAAGAAACGTGGTATTTTCTGCTATACGGGCAATATTTATGTTCTCACAATTAGCGTCACTAATATCCAAAACTTATCAACACTTATGATCAAATTAACTATAATTTCAACTTATATTATCACAATTGTGGAGATCTGTTCCGGTCTGAGTGTGAATAGAGCTGTCAAAATGGGCTCGCGGGCTGTTAATTTTTCGGCCCGCCAGAGGGCGGGCCTGAGCGGGCATGCCCGCACGGGCTCGGGCTTTGACGGGGCGGGCCGCAGGTAGGCCCGCCAATAAATAATTCTACCTCCGTCCCAAACGATTTTGGACATTTGGGGTATGACACGGTTTTTAAGAAATTGAATATTTTAATAATATACTACCATTAAAAGGTGAAAAGGTGTATATTTTCACACGTCTTTTAAGAATATTTAATAGTATTACATTGATTTTTTGTGGTAGTTTTTTGCTATAAAAGGAAATGTCCAAAATGGTTTGGGACGCCCGATATAGTAAAATGTCCAAAATGGTTTAGGACGAAGGGAGTATATTTTATAATCATATTAAATAATAAGATTTATACAAAAATTATATTGATTTTGATATTTTTTGAGTTTTTGAATAACATAAATAATTAATATTAAAAAATTGATTAAATTAATATATTTTCCAAGTTGAATTCTTTGATTTTTTTTATTTTATCCTATTTTTTAATATTATTTTTATCAATTTTTATTATTTTTTCTCAATTTTTCTATTTTTATTAATTTTTTTTTTTAAAAAAAAAACTTGGCGGGCTAAGCCCGCCAGGCCCGCTACCCGCCCGCAGGCTGGGCCTTCATTTTCAAGGCCCGCCAGTAGGCGGGCTTGCCCGCGCCCGCCCCGCCACTGACGGTCTTTGGCGGGCCACGGGCCGGCCCGCCCCGCCGGCCCGTTTTGACAGCTCTAAGTGTGAAATCTCGTTTCGATCGACGTCGCTTGTTTGGGAGAAATGGTGGCATATACTTGTAAATTTTTGCAACAGTGAAAGACAAATATGTCTTATTACTGGGTTTGGTTATTTTTCTCTGAATTTTTCGTTGTAAAACTGGCAAATTTGTTATTCGTTGTATTAATATTGGTATTTTAGTCTACAGCGTGTAGTACTCAATAAAAGACTATTTGTTATTCAAATGAAAGGAAGTGTTTGTTTCAGCGCGAAACTGTTATTATTATTTCGAAACTTGTCATCGCATCATTCATGCGTTTTCGTCGATTTGGCATATGTTAGGGTCAAATATGTCTTATCGCGTCATTTAGATATTTTCCTCTGATTTATTCGTTGCATTTAGTATTGGTATTATAATTGATAAAGTTGTTACTAAATATATGAGATATTGTACTCAATACAGACAGTTTGTTATCCAAATGAATGGAAGTGTTTTTTCCAGCCCAAAATTGTTATATTATTTCGACAACTGTAATCAGATCATTTAGGTATCATGTGGTAAATTTCGCATCTGGCAGGGATAATTATGTCTTTTCGCAGCCTTTAGGTTGTTTCCACTGAATTTTTCGAAAACTAGGTCCTTTATGCTAAACCAAATTCTAACGGGGCCTGAATCCAAAGTTAAAAAATGTTAGTAGGGCCTGAACTTTAATTAACCCTTATTATATCTGTCATTCATCAGCTTTTTCTGACAAAGCTTTTTCTGACAAATATAGACGAGAGAAAGGATAAATTTTGGACTTCAATGCAAATTAAAAACTTCCAACGCATATAACTGGTTCAAACGCAAACATGTGTTTTTTTAGGTGAGAGAAATTAGAAATCCCATTTTGACTTTGGTTTTTGGTATCGGTTGGAGTAAATTTATGATTTTTTTTTATTTTCCAACTCGGTTGGAGATGCTCTTATTATGCAAAATTAAATAAACGCATTAAAAATAACAATTAACTAAATATTATCTTTTTAATCAATTCAATATAACATCGAGAACAACTAGAATGCAAAATTTTTCATAATTAATAATACGACTAACATAAGAGTAATGCTGTTGCACATTTGTCTCTGAAATAAACCCATTGTGACATGATACTCCACCACTTAAAGTAATTTTTTTTGTTGAGTTTAAGTAAACTTGCCTAGTTTGATAATCTTAGTTTCAAGCATGGTGATTACACATATGATTGTATATGCAATGATTGTGAGAGGTCGGGAAGGCTAGGAAAAATCATTAAAGCATACTTACCAATTAATAATGGTATTCGTTTCCTTAGATCAATATTTAGGTATATATTGTTTACATTAATGGTAAATATCTGATAGTTTAAAATTGGTAAGTATGTAATGGTTTAAAATAGTTAATTTTTAATTGGTAAGTACGTAATAATTTACTTAGATATTAATTAGGGATAAATAGAAAAGAGGGTTGACAATAAAATTACCCTTTTAAGATATGTATGGATAATTTTGTGGGCTAGTAATATAAATAAAATGTGAATAAAGCCTACTATTCTCAACTCTATCATCAGCCCACAGTATCCCTCTCGTACCAAAACAAACTTCCAATTCGCACCATTTATCATTTAGTTTCTCAAAGGCTCTCTGATTTTTTATTTTGTGTTTGATTCTGATTGATAATAGGTCTTGTTCAATTTAATCCAATTTCCAATCTAGGTAACGATCTGCTTGTGTCCTTGACGTGGTTTTTTGCTTTGCTGGGATTTCGAGGGTTTTCTTTTGATGGGGCTTTGTTGAAGACAGACATTGCGATGTTAATTATATGGTGTCTCTTGATTGTGATCGATTGAAAGGTTGACTTTTTCTTCTCGTTCTATCCCGGACACGCCGAGTAAGGTCTATGTTGAATGATGGCGATCGAACTTCGCAATTCTGTGATGCTAATTAGGAACTGTTTGGTTTTGATCATTATTTCTCTTTTGTTTCTTCTGTTGTTCGATAATATTCCAGCTGATTTTCGCGTTTTCTTAGTGTCGTTAACTTTTATGTTTCTTTCTCGATGCTGATCGTGTAGTCTGTAACAAAAGAAACTTGGTTGATTATGTATGAGTGGGAGAGATTTTCATAGAATTCCCTCACATATAATATATTCGTTTCTTTTCACCATGATCTTTCTGGTAATTAATTAGCTGAGCCAATCGAAGTTTGTCCTGGACAGGATGGTTTTGTCTAATTAGGATGTGGCTATTTGACAGGTGAAATGATATGATAGACTCCAAAAGTATGAATATGGAATCATTATTCAGTGAAGTTTGCGTCCAATACAGCATTGAAGATGTTCGCCCTCATGGTGGAATCAAGAAATTCAAGTCTGCTGCATACTCTAACGTAAGTCGTACTTTTTGGCATAGAAGTATTGATTTTGGGTCCTCGTTTTTTTTTTTTTGGTTCTTCATCTCCTGACTTTTAATCATTAATGGTATTCTTTAATGCAGTGCACCAGACAGCCATCCTAACATTCTCCAAGCTCTTATATAACCACCCTTTGGGGTTCGAAAGATTACATTTTGATTTTCCGTCTCTTTTCGTCCTTCCTCATCTTGCTTCAAGACAGCAGTTTTTTCTTCCGAGTTACAATGGCCTTACCTGTTTCGGCAATTGGTTTCGAAGGTTACGAGAAAAGGCTTGAGATTTCATTTTTCGAGCCCATAGTGCTTTCTGATCCTGGATACCGTGGCCTTCGTTTATTGTCCAGAGATCAGTTGGACAAAATACTGGAGGCAGCAAACTGCACCATTGTCTCCTCATTGATGAATGAGGAAGTTGACTCTTATGTCCTTTCCGAGTCTAGCCTTTTTGTTTATCCCTACAAGATGATCCTCAAAACTTGTGGCACCACGAAACTGCTGCTGTCGATCCCTCCTATCCTTGAAATGGCTGATAAAATTAAACTCCGTGTGAGTTCTGTTAGATACACCCGTGGGAGTTTCATATTTCCTGGTGCTCAGTCTTTCCCGCATCGCTGTTTTTCTGAAGAAGTCGTACTTCTTGAAAGTCATTGTAGCAAGCTTGGTCTTAATAGTGAAGCTTACATCATGGGCGGTGCTGATGAACGTCAGAAGTGGCATGTTTACTATGCATATGCCAAATCGAAGAACAATACGAAACGACCTGTTTATACGCTGGAGATGTGCATGACCAATCTTGACCGAAAAAAGGCTTCAGTCTTCTTCAAGAACCAGTCGGCTCTGCTGCGGTCATGACAGAAGTTTCTGGAATCAGAAAAATCCTCCCGAACTCAGAGATATGTGATTTTGACTTTAGTCCATGTGGCTACTCAATGAATTCTGTAGAAGGAGGTTCAGTCTCTACAATTCACGTCACACCAGAAAATGGCTTCAGTTACGCTAGTTTCGAGGCAATGGGCTACGATTTTAGGCAGGTTGATTTTACTCATTTGCTCAGGAGAGTGTTGGCTTGTTTCCAACCAGCAAACTTTTCTTTTGCTCTGCACTGTTCTCATGCTGAAAATGGTTTATTTCATTCCAAGTCTGCTCTGAATATGATGGGATATGTGTGTGGAGCAAGGAGCTATGAGCGTCTTGAAAATGGAGGGGCAATAATGTACCACAGCTTCACCAACGCTGTCATTGTTGGTTCACCCAATCAACTCTGAGAAGCAAGGATGAGGATGAGGAAAAATTGTTTCTTGTTAGTTGCCTTTGAATTCTTGTTACGAGAACTAAGAAAGATATTCCTTCAGTTTCATGTTTAGTTGATGTGTCGTTTTTCATATACAACCTTCTATTTGCTATACCATGAATGATCTGGCATTGAAATAATAACTGGTCTTTGTTTGTTTTCCTGCTCTACGTTTCCGTGCAAAACAGGTGTGTACTGCAAATGCATTAACATAATATGAAACTGCCCAGGGAGAGCAAGCAGAGATTCAAGATTGATAACAATGACAATAGCACCTTGTGTATTGAAAAATATACCCTTCTGAATATTTTTATACATACTATGATACGAATTCCTCAGATATTATCGGAAATTTTCTATAGCATATACAACAATAAAGAAGGTTGTACATAGAGTCCTCTATTATCTATATACATCATATACATGCATATCTTTCCAACTAATCAGTAAGAAGGAAAAACTCTATGCCGCCGCAAGTTTTTCTCTACTACCATGGATGATATCAGAGAATAGCGACTTCAAACCCGTGATTCTCACCAGATTCCTCTACCTGTGCTTATTTGCATCGCACCAAATAGCTACAGATCGACAGGTGATCAAAATGAGCGATGCACCACGCCACTTAAGCCTCCATCAAATAAGATCAAAGGTTTGATCATTTTGAGCCAACATGGTTTCACGATCTGCAGGGTCATCCTTGTTGAGTTATTCACAATGAAAGGGCACCGCAACGTAGATCAGCCCCTCAGCTTGTTCCTTTAGTTGAAGAAATATGGCGACTGCAATACGTCTCTCAGGTCAAAGTCCCCACGGTCGGGCAATGGCGGAAAAGATAGCGTAGGGAAAGACTTTTGAAAGCAATCCAGCAACTATTTAAACAACAAACAGTTACGTTACAATTGGTGGAAAGTAACAAAATTAAAGAAATTGACGAGTTCCTGCAAGAAATATGAACTGGTGAATGATTGGAATAACGGAGACTTCACATTTTCAAGAATTGGTGCTTCATATAGCTCAACGAATTTCTCTCTCAATATCATGTTCATTTCATCCACATCACATGCATGTGTCCAATATGAATCATGAACACCTGCAATGAAGATTTACGTTAAAACGTCAAAAGTTTTTTTATAGTCAAGACGAGGCACATCAGATGAGGCGAACCTGCGAAATTCAATCCTGCAGCCTTGCAGGCAATAGCAGTCATCATCATATGTGAACTGTCGAGTGAATGAACAAAGTTTGGTGGAAAAGCTGTTCTCTGCCTCTTGACCATTATCTGCAACAGGATCAGAAAAATTCTACTCAGAAATTTTATCATTCTGCTCAAATTATATTGTCTGGTCATCACAAAACAAGGTTTCAGTGATTATGGTTAAGGTGATGAATCGCATGACAATTAAACTTCAACTAATTATAGGTAGAATCTTTTAGTGTCGAATGATATGAAAAAGACTACCTTATCTGTCTCCCGCTGTAGAGTCAACACCTGAAGGGAAGTTTTAATCTGCAATGGAAACAAAAGAGATGAATGAAACAAAGCTAATTGAGAATAAGTTATACAATGCAAAAGTCAAGTACTCACAAGGTGTCTTCCTGTATTACGATAAGGCTGAACCACTGGGAGTCCAAGAGGAGTAGTCCAGCAAACAGGCTGGTTCTCTGCAGCTATGATCTGTAGAAGCATCATGGTTGATGAATATCAAATAATTGATGAAATGCCAGATTATAAGTTAGTCCAGTAGTACATTGTATTTAACATGATTGGATTGCTCTTGATCAGATTCCACCCCCCACACTCTAGACATGCTCATATTTATTTTATTTACAGCGAAAAACATTTGTTTATTGCGTGGCTGAAAACAGCATGATCTACACGGAATGGCACTAATCAAAGTATACATTTAAGTAAGATACAACGCCCACCTTTGCACAGTCCCCAAGCCAACTCATGATACTACGAGCAGCTTCAAACATTTGGCCCAGTGCAGTTAAAGTAACCTATCAACCACCACGAATTTATGCATATTTTTCTTTTTTTTGGCTCTGGAATCATAAAAACCTTCCATAAATTATGGTAAGCTGTATCACATCAAAGGAGTACAGGCAAAAAACCATGTCATACTTTAGCTGCATAACATGCGGCACCAAAGAGCTCTGCATCATCTGCTATAGCATCACGTTCCTTTAGCCTCCTTTTTATTTGATCTCGGGCACCAATATAAGTAACACCATACACTGATGTCATCACCGTCTGCTTTACCAGCTTACGGTCGACCTGCAAAAGTACGCGGAACATAAGAAATGGATCAAGTTCCCAATAGGAATGAGCAAGTAAGACATAAAATGGATATCAACACACAGTTTTGTTTCATTTAGTAATTAATAGAGCTCATCACATTTATCAATATAGCGTCAATTAAATTAGCATCTAAGATATGAAAGCTAAATTCAAGCATCAAAAGAAACCTGATTGATCAATATTCTAGCCCTCGAAGCATCAGGAAATACTGCTGGATCCTTTTTGGCATCTTCCTTCATGATATTGAGAACCCTGCATCAAAGCGTAATCATGGATAAATTACCCACTTACAGAAAGAGTAAACTAAGTATTTTCTGTTTCTGTAAAAATAGGGGAAATGGGGTTATATTGTGGGTCGCGACACACGTTAATAAATGGTTTTCCTGAGTAACTACCTGGCAGCTATTCCTGAGTAAACATCCGCAGGTTTTTCTCCAGTAACCAAATTAACAGCTGCTGCTCCTAACTGAACATTAATACCATGGGACCCAATCAAATATGTTAAGAGTGATAACGGATAAAGCCCATGAGATTATTGGATAACTCGATAATGTTACATTGAAGATGCGAGATAAACTAAACTTTGAATTTCAAACCTTATCTCTACCAAGGGCAGCATAATGCTGTAAGCCATTGCAAGAACCATCCTAACAAATTTCAAGCAGAAGACATTCAGCACAGCACAATCAGATAGTAATTAATGAAGATTTTATGATTATGAAACTACATGCTAACCTGGTGCACAGGAATATGTGAAATTGTTCTTTCAGGTGAAGGATTTTTCAAAGCTTCGGAAAGATTAGTGCAAGCTGCCAAAAACTGAAATGGATCTTCTGCATTCAACCACCAGCGCTTTCCTTCAAGTGGACTATCAGCGGAATCAAGTATTTCATCCAAATGGTTCTCGGTAAATGCGATTCGACCCTCATGAGATAATTTATCCACACCATTGGCAAATAAATTTGCCGCGTGTATCTTCAGCCAGCGCAAACCCGATTCTTTAAGAGGTCTTCCCTCTGCAAATTCTAGGACTCCCCTGCAAATGTCCGAGCCCAGATGATTCAAGTGAGGGTGCATGGGATATGCACGACCTCGGAAATCAAGATTATGCGGGTAGAAAAATCCTTCTTCATCCTTCATTCTTCGTGCAACCTGATATAGCATCAAGAATACATCTCGAATATTGCTTTGAAAAATATTGTATATGGATCTAAAGAATATCCACTTACGGAAAGTTTTAGCTCTGTATCGCATCGCTGTGAATGCCTCTCGCGGTTTTCTTTCTTGATGTTTCTTACTTTCCATTTCCATTTATTAAGTAAACTTTCGTCATCTGTATCTGGCTGCTCGGGAATGGGAATCTACGGAAGATAAAAGAGTATTTATTTGCACGTCCAAGCAAAGTTGCTTTATAAAGTGGTACCAAATTATCAATCTACATCAACTTACATCATTTCGATCAACTAAGTCCCCGAGGCAACCACCACTAGCCCAAATTCTGTCAACAACACTTAGCACTTTTTTATTTATTCTCCATCGCGTGCTTCCCAGAGTATCCAATGCCTGCAAGATGAGTCAAAGCCAATTTTAGATTAGCTTTCCCACCTAATTTTTCTTGTCCAGAGCCAGATGGTCAACTACATATTCCATACCTCAAATACTGGTTTCAGTTGTTCAGCTGGGGTCCTCTTAACCGCTTCACGTTGTTGTCGTGCTCCATGAGTGCGCATTACATATGATGGCAAATACAAATATGCACCTTTATCATATCTGTTCAGATGAGATGCCAAATCAGCATAACGACATTGGTGACCATAAAAGTCCAACAAATGAAACAAAGTAAGTGAGGAGTATGACGAACAACTATACCCTGTCCACTTGACTGGAGGCACTAACATGGGCATGTACGGGATTACCATGTGCCTGGCCTGTACGCGAATACAACTCTTACAATTTGCCACAAAAAGTTTCCCAAACAGTAATCTACAAAAACTTCATTTACTCTAAACTATAATATGAGATGTCACTAGTTCCTTCATGCCTCTTCCAAAAACTTATCCGAGAAATTTTAATGATTTCTCTCTTTTGTAATTACCAAATACGTCTTTGTTAAGTCACTTTATCGAGTTTAACACGCCATATGTGATAATCTAACTTACAGTTTTCTCAAGGCCTTTGCGAACAAGAGGATCACATTGGATAACACCATATCGTCTGCTAGAAGTCCTGTTAAAAGTAAAGAATTAGAAAACAAATCTAAAAAGATACCACGGCAACTTTATGTGAGTAATGAAGTTTACATAAGGTATTACTTTGCTTCCTTCGTCACGGTTCTGAAAGTGTGTATAAACGCAGGGCGAACATCAGGAGCACTGTCTTCTGATTGATTAAACGGGGCTTGGATATAGGCCGTTTGTATAATCAAGTCAATCAAATGACATCCAACCTGAGAGTAAAAAAGGCAACCCACACAGATTTTAAAAAGACGAAAACAACCTTCCTTTCCTGCAAAGATAAAAATAAAAAAGTTCAGACCTTTGCTCTAGCATCTTGGCCCCAAGGTTGATACTCAATATTTTTGTTCACCAAGTGCCGTACTGCTCTCAGTTTTTGTTTCTTCATCAAAATACTGACCTTTTGCTGCAGTTTTTCATGTTCTTTGGTATCTGAATCTAACCGATCTCCTGTATCACTCTCGACTTCACTTTTCTTTGTTTTTTCCAAGAATTTACGTATCCTCACCTGATGAGGTGTAAAGCGGTTTAACATCAGTGAAAAGTATATCTCATCAATTAAATCATTAGATAAAGGACTCTCAAAGAAGTTTTAATATACAATCCCAAGGAATAAGATTAATACGATATCTAAGGAGATTATCAGTCTCCGTGGAGTTATGACCATAAATTTGTTGATTATGTAGCTCAAAGAACACGAATGTGGTCCCTTTATACTCTTCCCCACCAACTCAGTTAGCCTTGGTTAAGTTTCTAACATACTTTCACATGATAAATTGATATGCTAGAGTCACAGCTCACTAACCTCCTGCTCAATTGCATCACCAATTACACATGAAGCCTGCACCACTCTCGCACATCCATGTTCCCCGCCGGTCATCAGCAATGCCATTAGCTTGTGCATTGTAATAACTGCCATCATATCAGCTGGCAAATGATCAAAGTACTTGGCATAAGCTGCCTTACTCTTTCCTTTCCTAATAAACTCTTGCTCTTCTTTGATCTTATTTCTCAAAGGCTCAAACCATCCTAGAAACAGAGATTTCATATAAGGTAAATTCGGAGCCAACTTCTGCTCGCACATGTCATTCAGAAGCTCCCTATATTCTTTGGCCGCTTGTTCCCATGCTTCCGTTTCGATCTTTACTTGCCTCTTCCTGAGAGCAGCATACTTTTCTTTCCCAATCCCTTTGACTTCCCTATGTTTCCTCCACATGATGTGGTAATTTCTTCTTTCCTCTTTCCTAACCTCTTTCAGTAGCTCTTGAACCTCGTCAGCTACACTTACACCAACAGTGCCATCCTCTTCCACTACTGCCTCAGCAGCAACGCTAGAATAGCTTCTACATAGAAACCCGTCCAACTGTACCTGGCTTCTTGTGGACAAGGATGGAAATTGACCGTCTTTCTGAAGAAATACATCCCTCGACCTCTCCGAAAACTCAGGCACGAGACTAAAGCCCAAGGTATCGGGCTCTCGGGACGGTCGGACAAAGGCGCAAGCACGAGAAAGTGACTTGGAGCAATTACAGAAACGGAGCTGTTTGGCTGCTGCGTTCCTCCACATAACTGTGCGATCGACGAGTGGTTTGTTCAAGGGGGTATCAATCTGAAGATTGGAGATGAACGAAATCGGGGTTTTAGCGATGGACATCAAATCAATATCGCGCCGCGAAAAGGTAAGGAACAAGATAACAGCAGAAACGAACTACTGGCTCTTTCTTGACTGGTGAATGCGTAGCAGTCGTTCATTAGAAGGTTCACTAGCTAGAACTTCACTCAAACAGCTGCTGATCAAAAACAAATTTGTCATGGCAATTTCTCGCCTTGCTTTGCTGGTTTCTTGCCATCATTCATGTCTCCTCCTTTAAACCCTCTTAAAACCTGATAGGCTAGTCTGGGCCAGAATGAATTGGGCTTGGGCTTGAGCTTGGGCTTGGGCTTGGGCTTGGCAATCTTAGTCATCAGTCGTTTTTTGCTTCAGCGTTGTGCGTCTGAAACTATGAAATAGCCAGCCAACCCAATCCAATTCCCCTTCTAGATTAAGCCGAATAATCGTAAAACCAAACAATCATCAGTACTAATCACGGCTGCTCATCATCTTCATCCGCATTCACTAACCCTCTCTCGCATAAATCGTCAGAGGTAATAATTTCTTTCAAAGTTGTGAATGAACGTAGCAAATGATTGGGTTTTGGTTAGGGTAATTCTATTGCCACCCACTTTTTTTCTATTTGCACATTCTTTATCAATATGTAGATTAAACATTAATTATTTAACAATTACATACCCCAGATAAAAGGAAAAAAAGGAGTTTAATGTTAATAATTTAAGTAAAATATAAAGTAATATTTAATAAATCTTGCCGATATTTTTTCCATCTGGCGGGCATAGTAAATGAGGGCCCGCCCCGTCCTACTTGCGGGTAGCGAGCCTGGAGGGCCCGGCCCGTCCTAAAAAACGAGAAAATTATATAAAAAAAAACATTAAAATAAACGAATGAAGTTGAATTACTCCTAACAAAATTTAAATTCTTTAATAAAAATTTATTTAGTTATTAAGTTTGATGATATTAAAAATTGGATCTCAAAATATAAAAACCTATATTAATTCATTTATATATTAATTTTAAAAAATTTATATTTTATGATATTTGGCGGGCCTGCCGCAGCCCGCCCTCTGGCGGGCCTGACTGTCCGCCCCTCCCTACTGGCGGGTAGCGGGCCTGGTGGGCTCGGCCCGTCCTAAAAATGAAATAAACTATATATAAAAATAAAAAACATTACAATAACTAATGAAGTTGAATTACTCCTAATCAATTTAAATTCTTTAATAAAAATTTATTTATGTTATAAAATTTGATTAAATGAAAAATTGAATCTCAACAAATGTAAAAAATCTATATAATTCATGTATATATTAAGTTTTTTAAAAAATAATTTTGATATTTGGCGGGCCTGCCCGCGGCCCGCTCCGGCTTACCTGCATAGGCCCGGCCCGTCACTTTGGCGGACCCACAGCCCGCAAGACCATTTGACAGTACCAGAGTGGGACGGGCCGGCCCGCGGGCCACGAGCATTTTTTCTAGTTCTAAATGTGTCATTGATTAAAATGACTTAATTAATAATTTTATAGTCCATGCAATTAATATTATTGATTTAATGGAAAATAAGTTAATATTTGTTGAATCATGTGATTATTTAAAATTATTATTACAAAAATCAAGTGTTTGGGGGTGAAAAGAAGGGCATAGGGGATGTAGAGGGTGTGAATAGTATGACCCTTTCTTTATTGTGTTAGAGCATCTCCAACCGAACCTCAAAACCCAAATTTTGAGATAAATTTACTCCAATTGAACGTCAAACCTAAACGCAAAATCCGTTTCATACCCTCTCTCTCCTCTTTCAGACGCATGTTTGCGTTTCATACGGTTATTATGCGATGGAGTATTTAATTTGCACTGTAGTCCTTTTTACTTTCTTTCTCTGTGTCTGTGCCAGAAAAGCCGTGTCTGTGCCAGGAAAAGCAACTGTAGTGTGTCAGAAAAAGCAATTGGCTATTTAAAAGGAATTCGAAGTATTTCTATTTTGTGTATGTTGTAGTTGTAAAAATTCCTTCTTCACGACATGGGATGCACTATTTAAATTGAATTTGAACATTAATTAAATATAACTTTTTATATGTATGTATCTTGTCTCATACTTTACTTATAAAATTAATATGAGCTATATATCAAATAGACGAAGTCGTTTCCGATGTGGAATAGTAACATAATATTTGACTTCGCAGATGAGTCATGCGAAATCGACAATTTAATTGTAGTCCATTTACAATATCTAGTAGTCCATTTAATGTTTCATTTCTCTATATTTAAATTAATTGTAGTCCGTCTAAATATATTTTTTTACTCATGTAGTATAAATAATACTTGTAGTATAATTCGTAAAATTGTAAATTATGTGGGTAGTATTGAAATTTGTAATGTGGAAGCGAATATTACAAAATGGTCTGAGTTTGAGAATGAGTTGATCGGTTGGAGAAGAATTACTGCATTTTGAAAATGAGTTGATCGGTTGGAGAAGAATTACTGCATTTTGAGTTTGAGAATGCGTTTGAGTTTGAGAATGCGTTTGAGTTTGAGAATGCGTTTGAGTTTGAGAATGCGTTTATCGGTTGGAGATGGTCTTACTCACACACATTATTTGATGCCTAGCTGTTTATGATGCCCGTAGAACTTCTACTTATAGTTTTACGCCCAATTTGCAAGATGAGATGATGCGTGATTGTATTATATATAATATTGTATTTGTTAAGAACATATGTTGTTGTTTACTCCCTCCGTCCCGGTATCTTTTGGACATTTGGGATTGTGTTCGGGTTTTAAGAAATATAATATTTTAATAGTATAGAGGAAGAAAAATGTATGGGTGTGACACGTCTTTTAAGAATATTTAATGTTATTATATTGATTGTGTGTAATAGTTTTTTACTAAATATGGAAATGTATAAAAGATAGTGAGACGCCCGATTTGGTAACATGTACAAAAGTTACCGGGACGGAAGTAGTATTAATTATCATGGATTAGGCTCATATATGAGTTTCTTTTGATATTGTATCTTCAGAGGCAATTCAAATGGCTGATTCAAAGAGGATGGAAGTAATCAATAGAACTATTGATAGTTATATTTTAGATAAGCGTATGGTGAGGCAATTGACTTAATTGAGAAGAAATCTCGAAGTATGGGTCGGCATCGGGTCGGGTAGTCGGGTATCAGGTAGTTCGGGTTCGGGTAGTTCGGGTTCGGGTTAAATTTTCAATACCGAACCCGACCCGATTTACGACGGGTACCCGCTTGTCTGGTATATATCGGGTTCGGGTACCCGACGTCGGGTAGTCGGGTACCCGATTTTTAATTAGAATATGACTAAAAATATTATAATTCAATAATATTAAATATTCATGTTATATATTAATATCACTTACAATATTTGGATATTTTGTTTTCAATAAATATAATATATACATTGATATAAATTATCAGTTGTTAATTATACATTAATAAAAATTTTGAGAATATATTTTATATTTTTATGATGATCTATGCATTGATATAAATTATCAGTTGTTAATTAAACACTTAAAATAAGAAACTAATCGAAATATTATTTAAAACTTTAACATCACTCAAGTTATATATTGATATATGTATTATATATGTTTTTAATGTATGTACAAAACTAATAATTTTTTTTAAAAAAAAATAAATCGGGTACCCGAATAATCCGATCGGGTAGTAAATTACTACCTGATACCCGACCCGATTAACAACTATCGGGTATCGGGTTACCCAATACCCGAAAAATAACCCGAACTACCCGACCCAACTACCCGAACCCGATCGGGTTCGGGTAAAACCCGAATAGCCGAACCCGAACGCCCACCCCTATCTCCAAGCTTTCAAATAAAGATTACATTTGTCAATTGTATGAGCGCCTCTCTCATTGCTACAGTCCTTGGCGGGACCGCAAAGATGATGAGAGTAAGTCTTTCTTTCCTCTCGATCTTTTTTCTTGACTATTTTGATATATTTAATCATTATAAATTTCTCGTTGTAGAGGCGTTTGAAGCTATCATTCAGTGCTTCGAGTTGATGGGAGATCGCTACGAACGCAAATATCCGGAATCTTATTATATATTAGGGTATTCTTTAAGAAACAAAATGCTGCTGAATTAGCGAGAGGTATGCTGAATAAAACGGGCTAAACTTTCATTAATTTGAAAAAAATTAGATTATATTGTTCTTCTTAGGAATAACTTCTAATTCTGAAAAGCTAACTGCAGCTCAGAAGCGAATAGAGAAAGAAAAGAAAGCTGATGAATCTGCTAAAGGTATGATGAATGATACAGCTAACCATGTACTAATAAAAAAGTTTGATTGTCTTTAGACGACAACTTCTATTTTTCAAGAGCTAATAGCGGCCGCGGAGAGACAAAAAAGGAAAGCCGAAATGAAAATGCAGCGAAGAAAAGGGAGGGCCAGGAAGGCGATGGAAGAAAATGTTAAGGAAATTACATGAGCTATTGGGTCAGTTTTTGTTATATAAACATTTTAACTTATTTTAGTAGAAAAATTTAAAATTGACTTTTCCCCTCCATATGATATAGTAATTTGGCCTTGGGAGTCAACAAAAAGGATGGCGGAACAAGTAAACTTGGTGTACTTGAGTGGCAACATAAAGAGGTAAGTTTTTTAGTGTTACTAGTTTTGCCTTATATGTGTGTTGGTCGCGTCGTAAGATGTCAAAAATAAAATTTATAACCTTACTACACCGAGTATAGCAAAAGTAAGGAACTCTCCACAGGAAAGATGGTTGATTTACTTCTGTATCGAAATTAGACTAAGATATAATAATAATAATAATAATAATAATAATAATAATAATAATAATAATAATCATAATAAGGGGTGGGAGTACGATGGGAAAGAGTTTGACTATCCCACTCATAAATGGGATGAGATGAGTGAGATCGAAGCCCAAAAAGTCATCGAAGGAATCATTAAGCATCATAGGGTCAATGGCATCCCCATCTCGCGGAGCAAGCTCAATTATTATGCTGATATCTTGTGAGTGTTTTTTCGTCCTATCAGATTACGGGCATTCAGTTTTCGCGGGGCTTACTTACTTTGATGACCTCTCGTTTTTTGTTCGTCTAATTGAAGGGGAAATACGAATCAAGATCATGAATTGACAGCTGTTGGATGTGACCTTGTCCTGACACATGGCCATTTGACCATTCATAAGAGGAGGTTTTCACGTAAGCTTTAGTGTGGGACAAGCATAAATGACTTTGAGGACTATTTTATTATTTGCATGTGGGTCAACAAACAAAAGGCGTTTCATTCTTCATATGCTTTAGCTGCCGACCTTAGAAGTCAAGGATGTGCGCTGGAATAATTTTCTTCTTGTTCATATGTAATGTTCCCACGGCAGATGAAGGGCAAACCTGTGCCTATAAATAAGGAGCTCTGCTGAAGAAGAAAGACACCACAAAAACCACAACAGCTCAGTTCTTCTCCTCCGTTATTTTCTGTAGCCACTCCTTATATTGTTGTAGCTGTTTTATACCACGTCAGTGTACGTGTCTGTAATCACTCCACATAATAAAGAAGTTCTACCCTCCGGCCCATGGACGTAGGTCATTCTGACCGAACCACGTAAATCTCGTGTCACTGTCCAATTTATTTTTCGTCTCTTTTATTTATTATCGTCATTTTTCGGGCAAAATAATTATCGCGGATTTCCGCATATCCTAACAAATTGGTATCAGAGCCAACCCCGATTTATTTTTTAGCCACCATGACGATAACAAAAATGTCAATTGAAAAGTTCGACAGAAACGTCAACTTTGCAATGTGGAGTCTCAAGATGGAGGCCATACTTATTCAAGACGGTTGCGAGGTGGCGCTTGAAGGCGCAAAGAAGAAACCAACCGAAATGAAGGACGATCTATTTAATGAATTGGACAAGAAAGCCAGATCGGCTATTATCTTAAATCTCTCTTACGAGGTTTTACAAGAAGTTGCCACGGAGACGACGGCCATGGGTATGTGGGATGCGTTAAAAGCGATCTACATGAAGAAGACTAAGGAGAATCGGCTTTATTTAAAGCAGAAGCTATACAGTATGAAAATGACGGAAGGTACTTCTATTCTCTCGCATCTCGATAAATTCGATTCTATCATTATTGATTTGGCGAACGTAGAAGTCAAAGTGACGGACGAAGATCAGGCCATAATATTGTTGTGTTCCCTTCCCTCGTCTTTAAAGCATTTTCGTGACACCATAATCTATGGGAAAGATACGATATCGTATGCTAGTGTCAAATCCGCTTTACAATCGAAAGAACAGATAGACAGGGATATTACGGGAGAATCAAGTGGTAGCCAGGCAGAAGGCCTGTTTGCACGGGGAAGACCAGAGCGTAGAGATGCTGAAAGCAGCAGATCTAAAGAAAGGTCGAAATCCAGGTACAGAAATAAAGTCTGTAATTTTTGCAAGAAAAAGGGACACATTAAAGCTGATTGTTTTAAATTAAAAAATAAGGAGAAAAATAATCAGCAATTTAATAAACCCGCCGAAGCTAGTTTAGCTGCTGATGAGAGCGATGGAACTATTTTTGTAGCAACTGCAAATATTGTTAGGTCTGATAATGAGTGGATCTTAGATTCGGGTTGTTCTTACCACATAAGTCGGAGTCGGGATTTTTTTTCCACATATGAAAAATTTGATGGTGGATATGTTTTAATGGGAAATGATGCTCCGTGTAAAGTTGTGGTAAAGGCACAGTAAGGATCAAGATGTTCGACGGAATCATCCGAACGCTCACAGAAGTCAGACATGTTCCAAATATGAAGAGAAATCTTATCTCTTTAGGCACACTTGAATCTCAAGGGTGCAGGTTCTCAGGTGAAGGTGGAGTTTTGAAGATTGCCAGAGGTGCCTTGTCGTGATGAAAGCTTGCAGGTCTGGAAATTTATATATTTTGCAGGGAACTACTGTTACAGGTTCCGCTGCAGTTTCGACATCCCCGGAGGTTGATACCACGAGATTATGGCATATGCGGCTTGGACACATGGGAGAAAAAGGCTTGACGATTTTAAGCAAGCGGGGCCTACTTTGCGGTCAAAGTACTGGTAAGATGGACTTTTGCGAACATTGTATTTTCGGGAAGCAGAAACGAGTCAGCTTCAATTCGCCAGCTGTCCACAGAACGAAAGCTACTTTGGACTATATTCATTCTGATGTATGGGGTCCTTCTCGTATTCCGTCCAAAGGTGGTGCAAGATACATGTTGACTTTCATCGATGATTTTTCGAGAAAAGTGTGGGTCTATTTTCTTAAACAGAAGAGTGATGTTTTCCTAACGTTTAAACAATGGAAAGCTTTGATTGAAAAGCAGACAGGAAAACAGATCAAGCGGTTGCGGACAGATAATGGCTTAGAATTTTGTGGAAGCGAGTTCAACGAATTTTGCAAGAATGAAGGTATTGCTCGACATCACACTGTTCGAATGACGCCTCAACAAAATGGTGTCGCCGAGCGCATGAACCGGACGCTTCTAGAGAGAGCTCGATGTATGATCTCCAATGCTGGGTTGACAAATGATTTTTGGGCTGAAGCTATCGCTGCAGCATTCTATATTGTCAACCGTTCACCGTGTTCACCGATCAACTTTAAGACTCCTGAGGAAGTATGGTCAGGTACTCCTGCTGATTACTCCAACTTAAGAATATTTGGGTGCCCAGCTTATATGCACGTAAACGAGGGAAAGTTAGAGCCTAGAGCTAAGAAATGTATTTTTCTCGGTTACGCTTCAGGGTGAAAGGATATAGACTATATAATCCTGATCCCAAGTCACCCAAATTTATAATTAGCAGAGATGTTACTTTTGATGAGTCTTCTATGTTACATCCTTCAAAAGAGTCTACTAATTCTTCTAATCAAGAAAAGAAGGATAGTGTACACAGCGAGGTGGAGCTCGAGATTAACAAAGATCCTTCAGATGATCCTGCGACGAGTTCAACAGATCAGAATGAACCAGAACCTGATTCAGATCCTGTTGAAGATGACAGCGCCGAGCAGGAATATTCTATAGCCAGAAATAGACAGAGACGTGAGATTCGACTACCACAGCGGTACGTGAATTTAGTTTCGTATGCTTTATCAGTGGCGCAAGAAACAGGTGGAGGCGGCGAACCTTCTACCTATTCGGAGGCAATAAGCGATGATAATTCTGATAAGTGGTTGGTAGCGATGAATGAAGAAATGGAGTCTCTGCACAAGAATGGTACATGGATTCTTGTGCCGCCGCCGCAGAAAAAGAAAATAGTCGGATGTAAGTGGGTCTTCAAAAAGAAAGAAGGCTTATCTGGTTCTGATGATGCAAGGTATAAGGCACGATTAGTCGCAAAAGGCTATAGTCAGGTACAAGGTGTAGATTTTAATGATGTGTTCTCACCTGTCGTTAGACATAGCCCTATTCGTGTATTACTTGCATTCGTTGCCATGTATGATTTGGAGTTAGAACAGCTTGACGTCAAGACAGCGTTCTTACATGGTGATTTAGATGAACAGATTTATATGAAGCAACCTGAGGGCTTCATAGTTGAAGGCAAGGAAGACCAAGTTTGTCTGCTGCAGAAATCCTTATATGGATTAAAGCAGTCTCCAAGATAGTGGTATAAACGTTTTGATTCTTTCATGTTGGGTCATGGTTTCTCCAGGAGCAAGTATGATAGTTGTGTTTACTTCCGGAAGTTAAATGACAGTTCGTTCATTTATCTGTTGTTATATGTTGATGATATGCTCATTGCGGCTAAGAATCTTGCAAAAATTCATCAGTTGAAGGCCTTATTGAATGGTGAATTTGAGATGAAAGATTTGGGAGCAGCTAAGAAGATTCTTGGTATGGAGATAAGACGTGATAGAGGAGCTGGTAAGTTACACCTGACCCAGGAAAGTTACCTCAAGAAGGTTTTGGAGAGATTTGGCATGAGCGATGCCAAACCAGTCAGCACTCCTCTTGCTAGTCATTTTAGGCTAAGCGCTGCTCAGTCACCATCATCAGAAGAGGAAGAAGCGTACATGGCACGGGTTCCTTACTCAGTGCAGTCGGCAGTATTATGTATGCAATGGTATGTACACGTCCTGATATTTCACAGGCTGTTAGTGTTGTTAGCAGGTATATGGCTAATCCAGGGAAAGAACACTGGCAAGCAGTGAAGTGGATTCTCAGATACTTGAAGGGTACTCTAAGCTTTTGTTTGGAGTTTGGCAGAAACAGTGATACTCTCGTTGGCTTCGTTGATTCAGACTACGCAGGTGATCTCGATAAACGACGATCTCTTACTGGTTATGTATTTTGTATTGGAGGTTGTGCAGTTAGCTGGAAAGCTACTCTACAGCATGTAGTGGCGTTATCTACTACTGAAGCAGAATACATGGCGATTACTGATGCGATCAAGGAAGCTTTATGGTTGACAGGGTTATTCAGCGAATTAACTCAGAGTCAGGGAGTCATTACTATTTTCTGTGATAGTCAAAGTGCGATTCATTTGACTAAGGATCAGATGTATCACGAAAGGACTAAGCATATCGATGTTAAGTATCATTTTATTCGTGATATCATTGCAGACAAGAAGGTGTTTATCAAGAAGATACACACGAAGGATAATCCTGCAGATTTGTTTACGAAGGCTCTTCCAGTTTCTAAGTTCAAGCATTGCTTGGACTTGATTGGTATTTCAAAGTTGGTGAACTAGCCCGTCGGGGCTAAGGTCGGAGGGAGATAAAGGTATTCTAAATTAAGGTGGAGTAATTTACGGAACCAAGGTCAAGGTGGAGATTTGTTGGATGTGACCTTGTCCTGACACATGGCCATTTGACCATTCATAAGAGGAGGTTTTCACGTAAGCTTTAGTGTGGGACAAGCATAAATGACTTTGAGGACTATTTTATTATTTGCATGTGGGTCAACAAACAAAAGGGCGTTTCATTCTTCATATGCTTTAGCTGCCGACCTTAGAAGTCAAGGATGTGCGCTGGAATAATTTTCTTCTTGTTCATATGTAATGTTCCCACGGCAGATGAAGGGCAAACCTGTGCCTATAAATAAGGAGCTCTGCTGAAGAAGAAAGACACCACAAAAACCACAACAGCTCAGTTCTTCTCCTCCGTTATTTTCTGTAGCCACTCCTTATATTGTTGTAGCTGTTTTATACCACGTCAGTGTACGTGTCTGTAATCACTCCACATAATAAAGAAGTTCTACCCTCCGGCCCGTGGACGTAGGTCATTCTGACCGAACCACGTAAATCTCGTGTCACTGTCCAAATTTATTTTTCGTCTCTTTTATTTATTATCGTCATTTTTCGGGCAAAATAATTATCGGGGATTTCCGCATATCCTAACAACAGCTGTAGCAGAATGTTCTGTTGCAAAAACGCGCGGCTACCCACATGAGATCGAACCTAATGGTTTTTGGTCGGAGTATCTTTTGTGGTTGTTAATTCCTCTATTTCCCGAAACTTCCGATTCATCATTGTTATAACGATGTGATATTTTTGTCACCGTGTGTACTATCTTGTGCCATGGGTAGCTAGTGTGTGTTGTCATGGGTGTAGTTGATGTTAGTATAATGCTTACGTAGGTGTGATAAGTTAATTTTTCTAGTAGGCTTTAAATTGTCAAAGATGTATCTGAATGAGGATATGAAATGAAATAGAAGTTACGTTTTCCAACCTTGCTTCTATTTTGTCTTTTCAGTGTTCTCAATTCTTATTTGTAATTTCTCTTCGTATCATTGGTAAGCCCCGTTCTTTCTTTTCTATGAAATGAAATAGAACTTCGTAACATTTCTATTTGAGTTTCGCACAGAGGTTATTGAAATCTTAGCAAAGCATGAGTCTAGTTTTGATCAAGTTAATGTTGTTACAGACAATGTTAACAGATAGGGGTGTTCATTCGGCCATAACCGTACCGAACCGAACCGAACCGAACTTTCGGAAGTTCGGTTCAAGGATTTTGTAACCGAAAACCGAACCGAAATACTTCGGTTCGGTTTCGGTTTTACCGAACTTTTCTTCGGTTCGGTTCGGTTAACCGACCGAAAAACCGAATTTTAATAAAAAAATAAATAAAAAGTAATATTTCTATCTTATAAATATACTTTATCATATATATTTGTATAAAATTTTAATTTACCTCATATTTTCATACTTTATTAAATATTTTATATTATAAATATATATTATCATATAAATACTTATATAAATTTTTGAATGTTTTTTATTTTATTAAATATGGTGGATATATTATTAATATAAGACATATATATCATTATATATTTATATGATATATATATATATATATGTACAAAAAAAAAATTAGAGTTCGGTTTTTCGGTTCGGTTCGGTTTACGGGTAATAAACCGCAACCGAACGAATTTTATTCGGTTATCAAAATGAAAACCGAATACCGAACCGAAATTTTTCGGTTCGGTATTCGGTACGAACCGAAACTTCGGTTTCGGTTCGGTCGGTTAACCGACATTTGAACCCCTATTAACATAACTACAGGCGCTACAGATTTCTCACGATTCACGCATCTCACATGATTGATGGGTATGTGAAATGTGAACTTCGTACGGTCATCTTAAGCAATCTTTCCCAACTTCAACGGAGAGATCTGACATGCTGGATATATAACGTGGACGAGTATTTTCAATTGAAGAGTTGTCCATTGGCCGCATTGTACGTAGAATTTGTTGGCCCAATTCACTTTCCAAAGACAACATTTGGATCATTTATCAAGTTATACCAAATTCATCCGGTGATAATACTAGAGCGCTTTCGTTGTTTATGGAAATCGAATAATGTTTTTGACGAAAATTGCAACTAATACATAAATTCGAGAGATCCATAATCTACACTTTTCGCCTCGCAGTCGTGTTGGTTCCACCATTCATCTTTCAAGGTTAAAAGAACTGAAAATACAAACTACTGAAAAATTGAACAAAATTTATTGTTCGGTAGTGGTATGAAATTTTATTTGATATTTATAATTTTAAGATTACTAATGTTGAGTGAAACATAATTTTTTATCATAAAAGTAGAAAATAATGTATAAGAATATAAGTAAAATAAATAGAAAAAACAGAAGTTATATGAAAAGTACTCAATTAATTAAATTATAAATAAAAGGACTAAATTATAAATAAGTTGACTGATCAAATTTGGTAATTTATAGCCATCCTAGACCATTATACAAGAGTATAGATAGGTTACACAAACATTATGTTTTATTACATCAGATCAGAACAGAAGGCGAAGTACATCGGAAACATTTGATTTGATCGGAACGGAATGACTACGGAAACAGTTCGATACTATGGAAACATTTTTATTTGATCGGAATTACTTCACTTCTTTCCAGTACTTCCTATGCCACTTCAAAAGCTTTAAGGAATGTCTCGGGCGGCTGACCTCCGCTGAGTTGCTGCTTCCCATTGTTATATTTAATCATTATAAATTTCTCGTTGTAGAGGCGTTTGAAGCTATCATTCATTGCTTCGAGTTGATGGGAGATGAATGCAAATATGCGGAATCTTATTATATATTAGGGTATTCTTTAAGTGTTTTTACTTTTCTAATCTCATAGGTAATAATTATTTCTTTATGAAAAAACAAAATCGACATAGTAACGTTCAGAATATTTGTATTTTCTAGGACTGAGTTTCACAGGCGCGGAAATGTCGACGCTGCTCTTTGTTCCTTTGATAAAGCTTTAACAAAATCGAAGGATCAATTGAAAGAAAATAATCATGCTTTCATTACTTGTCTAGAGGAAGAAAAAAATGTTGCTGAATTAGCGAGAGGTATGCTGAATAAAACGGGCTAAACTTTCATTAATTTGAAAAAGATTAGATTATATTGTTCTTCTTAGGAATAACTTCTAATTCTGAAGAGCTAACTGCAGCTCAGAAGCGAATAGAGAAAGAAAAGAAAGTTGATGAATCTGCTAAAGGTATGATGAATGATACAGCTAACCATGTACTAATAAAAAAGTTAGATTGTCTTTACCTTTCGACGACAACTTTTATTTTTTCAAGAGCTAATAGCGGCCGAGGAGAGACAAAAAAGAAAGCCGAAATGAAAATGCGGTGAAGAAAAGGGAGGGCCAGGAAGGCGATGGAAGAAAATATTTAAAGAACTTACACTAGCTATTGAGTCAGTTTTTGTTATATAAAACATTCAACTTATTTTAGTAGAAAAAATTTAAAATAGACTTTTCCCCTCCATATGATATAAATGATTTGGCCTTGGGAGTCAGCAGAAAGGATGGCGGAACTAGTAAACTTGGTGTACTTTGAGTGGCAACCTAAAGAGGTAAGTTTTCTAGTGTTACTAGTTTTGCCTTATACGTGTGTTTTGGGGAAAATAAAAAATACAACTCATAAATTTGTATAAATGTGGCAAACTATAAGGGTGGGAGTACGATGGGAAAGAGTTTGACTTTCCCACTCATAAATGGGATGAGATGAGTAAGATCGAAGCCCAAGAAGTCATAGAATAGAAGGAATCATTAAGCATCATAGGGTCAATGGCATCCCCATCTCGTCTTTTGTTCTGTTGCAGAATGTTCTAATTGAGATCGAACCTAATGGTTTTTGGTCGGAGTATCTTTTGTGGTTGTTAATTCCTCTATTTCCCGAAATAAATAACTAGACATTGAACTCGTACGATCAACATTTATAAAAATTCATAAAACATTCAAATAAGCAGTATATGATAAAAACAATTTCTAGATAAGTTGTCATGGCAAATCACCATTGTTTCTCCTTGAGTGTTTCTTGTGACGGTCCATTTCACATGGATATCGACGTGTTCGCTTTCGTCCCACTTTTCTCTCTGGACGTAAATAAGGATTGTGTACCATAAAGGAGGTTTCCAATGAAGTTAATTGTTTTAGTAGGCTTTAAATTGTCAAAGATGTATCTGAATGAGGATATGAATGAAATAGAACTTACGTCTTCCAACCTTGCTCCTATTTTGTCTTCTCAGTGTTCTTCTCAATTACATCTTCGTATCATTGGTATAAGCCCCGTTCTTTCTTATATATGAGATGAAATAGAACTTCGTAACATTTCTATTTGAGTTTCGCACCGAGGGAAATCTTAGCAAAGCATGAGTCTAGTTTTGATCAAGTTAATGTTGTTACAGACAATGTTAACAGAACTACAGGCGCTACAGATTTCTCACGATTCACGCATCTCACATGATTCGATAGGTATGTGAAATGTGAACTTTGTCCGTCATCTTAAGCTATCTTTTCCCAACTTCAACGGAGAGATCCTGTTGTTGTTGAGCGGTAAATATTTAATTCTGGACCAGCGGGACCCCGCGACAATTTATCGGGATTTTAATTAAAGCCGAAAGACACCTAATGAACACCGAGATTTTTACGTGGTTCGGCCGATACCGCCTACATCCACGGAGAGCACTTGTTTTACTATATTTGAGAATATTACACCGTACAAAATAACGCTCGTGTTTAAACCCAAAAACCCGAGACCCCTTACCCACCCGGGTAATGTTTTTGTACCCACCTTCAATTACCACAGTAAAACTAGCTCTCACCCTTATCCACCCGAAGGTGGATTATCTTTTACCTCACTCTCAGATCTCTCTAGACTCTCATTTGGGGTGATTATAACTGAAGAATCCTCTGCCTATTTATAGATGTCTTCAGCTCTTCTGGACCATTCAAAATCGGTGGCCAGGATCCGCCGCGTCGCTCAGTTCTGGGCCGCTCGAAACGGTGGCCAGTAATCCGCCGCGTCGCCAGTTGATATGAGCCGCTCATTCTTTATCTTTAAGAATTTTCTTTTTCCTCTATTTAAATAAATAATTTATAATATTATATCATATTATTTTATTTCTTCTCAACTGAGGCGGCTGGCCTAACATTCTCCCCCGCCAGCCGTATTCGACACCTACGCGAGCATCGTCTCATCACCGTCAAGCACAAATCCCAGCAGTCTGTCCGCGAGTACTTTGTTCGTAATTACCACGAACGTCCATTGGCCTTCCTTGTACCAGCTACACATATCTGAATCAAGAATTCAGGTCCTACCCACTTGATTCATCACGCGGCCAATCCTATGTGCAGCTGCCGAACCGACTCTACCCGTCGATTCTGAAGAGGAACTTCGATGCAACCCCTTCTCCGGCAGGATTTCCCATCTCACCATCGTCTGCCATTCTACCACGCGCGCGATTTTCGTGACCCATCGAAGTCTGAATATTATATACCATACTCACGTCCAGACGATACAAACCTTTGCACTCTTCTCCCTTTAGTAGGACCATTTCCGCCATGTGTGATTTCCCAGGCTCCCCCTGCTATGAAAAACTCATAGCCCTGGAATCTGACTGGCTTAAGAATATTAAATTCTATGCAACTTTGAGACAACGTCACACCACCCAAAATGTGTACCGCTCCGTAAACATTTTGATTTTTCCCGTTCCAACACATCGAACAACACAACGATATCCATCGGCCCATGGAGATCGAAAAAAACCGTTCGCAATTTCCAGAACGCATCAAAATATTCTCTTGGAGCAAACCCAAATTAATATCCTTTTTCCTAAGAATGAGCGCCATCATTAGAGACTGTGAGAACGTCTCTAAGATAAACCGGGTGCTACCACCTTTGTGGAATTTTCCTAGCCGCTTGTCCTTCTTCCTCCAAGTCGGACAATTTCTCCTTACGTGTCCCCGCTCACCACACTGTAGCATCACATGCCCTTCCCGCCACCTAGATTTGGACTGCTGCTGTCTCCAAATCCTCTGGCGTGTCACCTTCCTCTACGACTCTCTCCTTGTATAGCCAAGGCCCGACTATCACCATAATTTGACCGCCTTCTCTTTTCATGCTCAAAAAAGAGTTGACTCCATCATCCACCGTCTGCGCCGTCTCGTACCGGATGGTTGTGATCAAATTATCACCCGAATCAGGAAGCGAGGTAAGAAGCACCAGGGCCTTACTTCTTCCTCTCCGACACATCATGATCCCAAATCGTTTGTCATTTACTCCGACTTTTCCCGTCTCCCATCAAAGCTTATCACCCAGCTTTGACAAACGAGAACATCCTTCACTCTTCTCTACCGTAGAGTGAAACCTCCCGCACTAGCACATTGTCGCACTTTGGCCATAACTCCAAAAGTCCACCGCCGCACAAGCTCCGCCCGACACTAAGCATCTCATCAATGATAACCATCTTCTACAATTATTTCTTCAGCACAAGGCATCACCTCATTGAATCTAGCTCTGACACTGGATCCCCCGATCGATAATCCCTTCTGATATCTTTTCTGATGTGGAAGTTCAGACACAGCTGCAACCACAGAGCATACTTAGAACATCAGCAGGGTAAGGCTCTGATACCACTTGTTGGGGTTGAGCGGTAAATATTTAATTCTGGACCAGCAGTAGTTGTATTTGGACCCCGCGATAATTTATCGGGATTTAATTAAAGCTGAAAGACACCTAATGAACACCGAGATTTTACGTGGTTCGGCCAATACCGCCTACATCCACGGAGAGCACTTGTTTTACTATATTTGAGAATATTACACCGTACAAAATAACGCTCGTGTTTAACCCAAAAACCGAGACCCCTTAACCACCCGGGTAATATTTTTGTACCCACCCTCAATTACCACAGTAAAACTGCACCCGCTCTCACCCTTATCCACCCGAAGGTGGATTATCTTTTACCTCACTCTCAGATCTCTCTAGACTCTCATTTGGGGTGATTATAACTGAAGAATCCTCTGCCTATTTATAGATGTCTTCAGCTCTTCTGGACCACTCAAAACCGGTGGTCAGGAATCCGCCGCGTCGCTCAGTTCTGGACCGCTCGAAACCGGTGGCCAGTAATCCGCCGCGTCGCCAGTTGATATGAGCCGCTCATTCTTTATCTTTAAGAATTTTCTTTTTCCTTTATTTAAATAAAATAATATTAATATTATATAATATTATTTTATTTCTTCTCAACTGAGGCGGCTGGCCTAACAGATCCGACATGCTGGATATATAAGGTGGACGAGTATTTTCAATTCAAGTGTTTTCCATTGGCCGCATTTTAAGTAGAATTTGTTGGCCCCATTCACTCCCATAGACAACATTTGGACCATTCATCAAGTATACCAAATTCATCCGGTGATAATACTAGAGCGCTTTTTCGTTTGTGATGCGTTTATGGAAATCGAATAATATTCTTGACGAAAATTGCAACTAATAATAAATTCGAAAGATCCATAATCTGCACTTTTCGCCTCGCCATCGTGTTGGTTCCACCATTCATCTTTCGAGGTTAAAAGAAGTGAAAATACAAACTACTAAAAATTAAACAAAATTATTGTTCGGTAGCGGTATGAATAATTTAATTTGATATTTATAATTTTTGATATTACTAATGTTTAGTGAAACATAATTTTTTATGTAGAAAAATAATGTATAAGGATATTAGTACAATAAATAAAAAAATTAGACGTTATATGAAAAGTACTCAATTAATTAAACTATAAATAGAATGACTAAATTGTAAATAAGTTGACTGACCAAATTTAGCAGTTTATTAGCCACCCTAGACCAATTATACAATAGTATAGGTAGGTTACACAAACATTTATGTTTCATTACATCAGATCAGAACAGAAGGCGAAGTACATCGGAAACATTTTATTTGATCGGAACGGAATGACTATGGAAACAGTTTCGATACTATGGAAACATTTTTATTTGATCGGAATTACTTCACTTCTTTCCAGTACTTCCTATGCCACTTCAAACGCTTTAAGGAATGTCTCGGGCGGCTGACCTCCGCTGAGCTGCTGCTTCCATTGATCTATTTTTTACCCAGCAAATGAAAGAACAATCATCATCATCATCATCATCATCATCCATGGATGCTATGATATCGAAAAGATTGATTTTTTTCTATTAAATAACTCACCACATAGTGCGGTACTCCGTTGATATGTGGTGAAGCACTCTTTAGTTCCTCAGTTACCCAAGTAAATATGAAAAGTAAGGTGTGAGCCACTAAGATTCTGTCGATGATGTTAGAATGAATACATGCACACCTCTTTCAACCCATTGTTTGGATTTTCAAGAAACTCAGCTGCTCCTTGGATTCCGACCTTGTTAGCGCTTTCGATCAGAAATCCCCTTTCAATTCCAAGAACAAAGGGGGAGGCTTTATCATATGGTGTTATAATACCATACCAAACAAGATGGAAAATTTCTCATACCTGTCTCCAATGTATTTTCCTTCTGTGAAGTATCCCTTGCAAAGCTCTTCAAACGAGTTTGTGCTGCTTTTCGGGTTCTTTTTGCCCAGCAAAGTAGATCAGCCGATGACTGTCTAAAGTATTTCCACTGCATAAGAGGGAAAAACAATCGTTTATTAGTAAGAGGGCGAACGAAGGCAACTAAGATCACCGGCAACCAACAAAAACTTACGTAAGCCCCGACATATCATAATTCATCCCAAGCCCCTTGAATATCTGTGAAAAAATTGGAAATCTCAAGCCCAGCATCTTCTTCTTACAACATTTTGTAAGTATGCCAATCAACAAGTATTAGAAATTGAGGGGTCCTTCCTAAAACCAACTGGTAATAGGAGGAAAAAGCCTCGTACATATATAGCGGCTCAAAGAGCTTGAATTATACGATATGAGAGAAAACCCACTTAGAATCTCAACACGCCCCCTCACGTGTGGCATGACTGGCCTAACACGTGGACATATGAATCGGGTGACGGTAAGCGGAAGCTCGCTCTGATACCATATTAGAAATCGAGGATCCTTTCTAAAACCAATTGGTGATAGGAGGAGAAAGTCCCGTATATATTTATAGCGGCTCATAGAGCTTGAATTATCCGTTGTGGAACGAAACCCAAATCTCACAACAAGCAATAGCATTACCTCGGTCATTCTTCCTTCAATTTGTGCAGCTCGAGCTCCAAACTTACTGATATAAAAGTCCTTCTTAACGATACCTTCTTTCGATGCGGATGGATTCAGTTGGTAAGGATGGTATTTTATCTTGTGCGAAGCATAGACACACATGAAAGTTGAAGAAACATAATAAAAAAAAATCAGAGATGAATACTAGTATGTTAGACGAAGGACAACGGAAAAACCTCAAATGATATTTGTCCGCCGAGGAAGCTATAGCTTTGTCCAGATTCTTTTCCCGACAAAGCACCATGGGCACACTGTGTCGATAGTTGCGTCGATACGAACGTGCTTCTTTGCGCTGCGCTGCTGTTACTTACTGATGCCATGGTAGTAGTAGTAGTAATTGATCTGAAATAATTACAAGAATAATCTTTCTTCCAATCGAATGGGTCACATGAAGATCAAAATCAATCGATATGTACAGAAACGCGAGGATTAAAGATTATTGAAGAACGCATAAAATCCTTATTAGATTTTGAACCTGGTCAACCGAGGAATCTGGAAATTGTGAAAGTAGCTCAGACGCATGGAAGAAAAAAAGTCAAACAAACACGTACACCACTTTAACCTTTTACACTGCGTGCTTAAATATATGTTTTGTCTTGCTTGATGTTCAAGCTAAAAAGAAATATATTATTGCAGCTAATGAATAATTGCATAGCCTGACGTCCTTGACTTATATATTTAACATTATGTATAGGGCAAAGCAGCAAAGCGACGATTAATTCAGAATGCAAAATAAATCATAAAGAACCAAAGAGCTTCTAGACCATTGAGGGTTGAGTTGAGACGAGCGATTGGACAATTGACTTTGTCAATGTGAATACAAAAAAAATATAGGATGAGATGAGATGCACAACTACCACTTGTCGGTACCAACTACTTCGCAGGTGTAGAAATGTAGAATCGTCAAACTCATACCATGCGATTCCCACTTAGCTTTGCAAAATTAATATTGGGCCGATACTATGGGGAAAACGATATCTGGGCCAAGATGTTACCACCCAAATTACGACGCCATTTATTGATAAGAAGATAAAAAAAAATACAACCTGCAAAAATGTCGTTGTAGTATAGTGGTGAGTATTCCCGCCTGTCACGCGGGTGACCCGGGTTCGATCCCCGGCAACGGCGATTTTTTTTTTATTAATTTTATCCCAGCCAGCCCGCGATTGATGAAACAAGATATAAGCTCAATTCTTCATCCATACGCCAATCACTTTCTTTCACGCCTCTCAAAAGTCACTCACACACAATCTGCAATTGCTTTTGTAATGGAGGCTATGTACTACTGAGATGACATCAAAACCAACAAAAAGGTGCACATAATTGAGAGTAATCTGACGCATATTCCAGGGTATTATATATTCTATATATGATGAAGAAACCATAGGATGGAAAGGAAGTGAATTCAGGTTTCTCTGCCCGGCCTGTATTTATAAGTATATCCTAGCCTAGCATCGCTAGCTAGCTAGCTAGGAGATTGTTAAAGTACAGCCAAATGAACAGCATCAAACAAGAAAGCGATCACTACTAGCATTAGCCAACAAGGAATGTTTTGGCTTAAACTAGTAGCTGCATTTGGTAGGTAAGGATAGGCTTGGGAGGTGGCATGACGCAGTTGTCTCCATTGAAGTAGATTCTTCTAGGAAAGCCCCAACCCTTCTCAACGTGAACGTCGACTTATCCTTTCTGAAGAGAAGCTCCGATTGCACGTTCCCAAGACGCCCAGCTTCATTCAGTAGGTCGTTGTAGTATTTCACCCCCATAACATCGCAGTATCATCTACAATAATCAATGATTAGCATTAAAAAAAAACGCATGCAACCAACATATATATGTTATTTTTCATAATTAGGCTGCAGGCATTTACTTATGTATTGGTATGGATTTAGAGGCTTGTAGTTGAAGCTGAATATCTTGGTGAGGTTGTCGAAGTTGGGGTGCTGGACAACTAAGTTCCAATGGCTGTAATTCATAGCATAGTTGAAGTTGTTATGGTGACCTTAACCCGCCAATACTCCTTATAGTTGAGCTTCACATGCCAGTGGACTCTAACAGGGCACATATGGCTCGTGCACTGAACCAAAGGCGACGATGCTAAACCATTACCCTTCGCATGATTCGCAATAACCGAACCAAGGTGCGGCGTATCTGACCTGCAACACAATTTTTTTCTGTCAAGACTCTTGTATGGTATAAGCAGACAATTTCGAAATAAATAGAACGGAAAACTTGATTACTCCACACAGCTTCCATGGCTATTGTGCTGTTTTGGCATCCACATGCACAAGTTGGGCAAGGTACTATGGTATCGTTGTAAAACGATGAAAGCGAGACGCAGCAGCTCGGGGTTTTTAAGGCCAGAAACTGCGAGAACGTGCAAGTCACGTTCCACGTCACTGCAAAAGAAGACAAATCTGAGACAAAAGAAACACGAACGCAAACTCCCATCCTATATATGCATACTCATTGCTTGTGTTGCCCTTCTTCCATCTGCAGAATAAAACTTGGTCTGCTTCCCAATCACCGCTGGCCCGCAAGTATAGCCTGGGTCCTGGCGCTTTCAAGGTGAAGTTCATGGGAACCCTCACCGTCGTGTTAGTGTTTCCAGCGGCGCCAACGCTTACTTGGAAAGAGCTCGCTGCGTTCGAAGGGTCTTGAGCCCAAGAGCTGATCACACCTCCTTTGCAGCAGTTTGCGATCTGCTGATTGTAAGTGGTTGCGGGAAGCAAGTCGATGACAGTTGGATCTTTCTTACAGCAATGAGGTAATATGTTTCCTTTGTACTTGGAACAGTCTCCTTGCTCAGTCGTTTGGCCACCCATCATTCCCCATATCACCTCATCCTGTGCCCAGCTCCATCCCAATGTCCATCCCGGCGCCTGAATGTGTCTGTATTCTTGGAAGTTGTATATTGTTTACAACAGCCTGTCATTAATTACCATTACATTACATTGAAATCAAGACACAAAGCTATATATTGAAAAACTAATTGCACTGATCTTTCTTACATACCACATAGCCGTCAGTCGTCCAGCTGATGATATCCCATTTTATAGTGATGTTCCCATTCGGATCAAGTGAATCGTATGCTTCTGAAATAGAAAATGAAAAAGAGGATACGAATCTATAATATGAACGAGCTGCTGCTGCATGCAATTCAATTCGACACTGATCAAAAAGTTTCAAAGGGATATTTCAGTATTTGGTATGATTAGCTGTTCTTGATTGATCTGCATGAAATCACAGCCCAGACAAACAACCAAATCCCCGCAAGACAAAACCACGAAGATTTTAAGAAATTAAAGTACACTAAAACAAATGAAAAAGAATGCACCACCTGTTGAAGTAAAGGTGAGGCAAGAGAGCAAGAAGAACGATATTGTGGTTATGGTGGCGAATCTCGAGCTGAGTCCCATCGTTCTCTCCTTCAGTTTGCAGACTGTTTCGTGAAAACTTAGGGAGGGAGTGAAAAGGTGGTCGTTAAAGAGACAAAGGCAAAAGCTTTGAGTTGGGAGCCTGACAGGACTTTCATTGTACTACTGACACAGTGACGTTGCAACTCTTGAATATCATCTTTGTTTTCTTCTTCGCAATAAATACCAAAACGTATAGGTAGTGGATTCGAGGGATAAATGGGCCTTACCTAATTATAAAAGCCCATTGGAAATTCGTTGAAGGCCCATCGTGTTTTAACCTCCTTTCAACAAACAACTAACTAATAATCTAATTGACTTCTCTTTTCCCCACGAAAGGTTATTGAAAGGAACTTTTGAAGCCGCCAACCAACGCAGACCTTTCATCAAATTCAACGGACGCAATTCATACAAGAAAGGCCGCATTCTTAATATTCTTATGTACTACTCTTCCATAATCGTCGTAATTCTTCAATTTTACCTTCAGATCTTTACAGTATTCAATTAGGTATGGACGCATCAGCAATTAGGAGGCAATCGTTCGGTCAGACCGAGATTAATTGGGACAAGTAAGCTTCATCGATCATCTTTCGTATAGTTTGTCTATGATTTGTTCATTTTAGTTCGTCGATAAATCCGGTGATTAAATTCCCACGTGATGCGTTTGATCTTGAGATTGAATCGCCTTTGAGGGGAGTTATCCCTTTCTGGGGCAAATTTGATGAAGATGTCTTGTTTGTGAAACCCGAAAAAAGAACAAAAGAAAACTTCTTGCTGCATTTTAATCTATTGAATGAGTTGAAGTTCTGATGATGCTGCGTCGTTGGTTGTTGGTATCTTGTACTGAGAGGAGAGAGGCCTTATGAGAAGTTTTGATTTTCAACTAGAATTATTCTTTTTCTCTTTCTTTACGGATGGGATGGTGTTATACGTTCCTGCAGGCTTGATAAAACGAAATTCTATGTAGTCGGAGCTGGTATTTTTAGTGGTGTCACCGTAGCTCTCTACCCAATTTCAGTCGTTAAAACCAGGCTACAAGTTGCC
Organism: Craterostigma plantagineum; assembly: GCA_027422505.1. Classification (NCBI taxonomy): domain Eukaryota; kingdom Viridiplantae; phylum Streptophyta; class Magnoliopsida; order Lamiales; family Linderniaceae; genus Craterostigma; species Craterostigma plantagineum. The sequence goes on from JAPQWV010001640.1 coordinate 51,271, forward strand.
ACCCAAAACACCGTGGAAAGAAATGCACTTGCTGTTATTAAAGGCATATTGAAAACAGATGGATTTCCTGGTTTGTACCGTGGTTTTGGCACTGTAATAACAGGTGCAGTGCCTACCAGAATAGTGTTTATGACTGCACTAGAAACCACTAAAGCAGCTGCGTTCAAGGTTGTGGAACCTTTCAAATTATCCGAACCTACACAGGCAGCTGTAGCAAACGGAGTTGCTGGGATGATGGCATCGCTTTGTTCGCAAACTTTGTTCGTTCCAATTGACGTGGTACGCTAGAATTAACAGTTACTGTTTGTCCAAATCAATACTTCAGTATGGGACTAATATTTTCACTTCAATGGTATATTTTTGTTTTCGTCTTACATCCCATTTGGGGATTCTCTTACCCTTCTTGCTAATGCATTGCTTAGTGATCTATGGTTTCTAAGGAATTTGTTTTTTCTTGAAAAAAAAAGGTTAGTCAAAGATTAATGGTGCAAGGATATTCAGGCCATGCTTCCTACAACGGTGGTCTGGATGTTGTCCGTAAAGTTATAAAGTCTGACGGAATTCGTGGATTGTATAGAGGATTTGGTCTCTCTGTTTTGACTTATGCTCCATCGAGTGCAGTTTGGTGGGCAAGTTATGGTGCAAGCCAACGCTTCATCTGGAGGTATGATATCAAGTTTACAAGGCTTCACTGTCTACTTATTTCCATTTCTGAAAGTAGATTTGCATCTTCTTTTGGCAGATTCTTGGATGATGGCATTGCAGCACCAAGTGAGGGCAAAATCATGTTAGTTCAAGCTTCTGGAGGTATAATGGCAGGGGCTACAACATCATGCATAACAACCCAATGGACACTATTAAAACTCGCTTACAAGTAAGCAACTACTAGAATATAAATTTTATCTGAGATACATTAGTAGGGAGGGCCTAGGCTAATTCTTATTTAATATCCATCACCTAGGTGATGGGTCATCAGGAAAGACCCAATGTAAGAAAAGTGGTACAGAATTTGATTGCTGAAGATGGATGGACTGGATTATACAGAGGACTCGGCCCAAGATTTTTCAGCATGTCGGCTTGGGGCACTTCGATGATTCTAGCCTATGAATACCTAAGTAAGTTCTTCCTCTTTTACTTGCATCTGCAGTAAAATGATGAGCTATGTCCAAGTCCTTGAATCTGATGACTCCCAATAATATTATATCGTAATAATGCAGAACGCTTGTGTGCCACAAATGAAGAGCCTCATAGACCATAATCTTCGGAACTCATTATTTCAATTCTGGTAGAGATCTCTCTTAAGCCTATCACTAGAATCAACCGATACATATTACGTATGCGTATAGATTGTTTGAGGCCTCCTGGTATTCCCGTGGAGAAATAATGGATAAATAGAAATACCAAATAGCGGCACAGCATTCAAAAAAGATGATTTTATACTATACATTCTTTAAACCATTAGTTACGTTGGATCATTGTTTCAGAATATGAATATTGTAATATTGAAGAGTAGGTTCTTCGATCTATTACCCATTGTACTTTCTGTCCCATAATGTTTGTTGTGAAACTGATCAATGATATATTTTATTCAACATTCAAATGTTACGTTTCTGGGCTTTTCATCATCGTTTCTGTCACCAACAAGAAATTTCATTGATTTGTATATCGTTTTCATGCGTCAGCTCGCTTGACTTGATCTAATTACTGGAAGAAGGTATATCTAGACTAAGCGTATTAGGTGCAGGTCGATTCATTGCAATAAAGAATATGCTGACAAGTGAACTTTTTGTAAATCAATTTAAATTACACGCAATTTTTGGTAGGACTGATCAATAGGACAAAAAGGTGGTACACATGGTTGTACGTCCTTGTGGTCGATTTTCTATGACTTTAGTTGCGCCCCTATTTCTCTTTTTCCTTCCATGATTGATTCATGGGTCCTTTTCCAAAAGCCTCGTTCTCTCGATTTAACACTCAGCGTCCGCCTATCCTCTTAATCATAGTTCCAAACTTGTTTCTATAGAATAGAATAAGGGAAAAAAAAGGAACTTTATAATGCATTGCGACTTTATAAGTTGAAAGAAGAGAGGTGAGGTGACTTGACACCACCTTATCTTTACTATATTCTAAATCGAATAAAATCTTGAAATCAGAACCGAGTTTGGTATTTTGCCTAGCCAGGTTATACTTGTGCGGTAGTGCTGTGTTAGTAAATAATACAAGTAGCAAATATATATAGTTTTCTACGTGGAGTTTTTGCTGAGCGACTAAAATAAAGATCAAACTAGGCAATCGGCATCGCATAAAATTTATTATTTCGTCTGCAAAAGGAAGGGAAACACGAAACATCACACACGTCATATAACATGTTTGATTAACTGCGATTATAATTCGTTTTGCTGGTTCAGCTCTCCTTATCTTCTCCCTCTTCGTCAGTTCTATCTTGCTTCCCAGCCGAATGCTTAGAAGATCGATCTAGAAATAGGAACTGAATTATTCAGCCGAACCTTGAAGACCTTCTGATATCTTGTGTCAATCGGAAATGGGCAAGAAACAGCATTTGGATTGGACTTCGAAGACAGTTATGTCTACTGGAAGTGAAAGGGTCTCTCTCTTGTCTAAAGAGGTAACTTACATCCTTTTGTCGCACAATCACCTAAACAAATGGAGACTCGCTGTTACTGGTTATAATATGCACCTCATGTTAGCTTAGCTCAATTGATCTTGGGTTGTAGGTATCCGAAGTCAACATTTTTTGTCTCCTTTAGGATTGATGGACTTGTATGAATAATTTTAATTTATGGCAGGCTAGACGCAAGGCAAATGATGATGGAACGATGGGGAATCAAGAAACTGATCTCGAGCAAGGAGATAATGCAGTGGTAAGTAATCGATCGACACCCGTTAAATTTCTGTAACTTGAGTGTGATCAATGTTAGTGAGGTTTTCGTTTATTTTCAGGCAGCAAATGTTGGGTTTTCAAGAGTACTCTCTCTGGTGAGTTGTACACTAATGCACAAAAATCTCCGAGTAGATAAACAGGGTGGCGAATATCCGTATTTTATATCGGTTTACAGGCAAAGCAAGATGCTGGGAAGCTGATTGTTGGTACAGTAGCATTGTTGATAGCATCCACCACTAGCCTTCTCATCGTAAGTCATTCATTACATATATGAACAGTCTAATCATGATGAATACAGTTAATTCAACCATGTTTTTGAATGTTTATCGTCAGCCAAAATTCGGCGGTCGGATAATTGACATCGTGTCGAGAGATATAAGTACCCCTGATGAGCGAGCTAAGGCATTGGATGATGTCAAGAACACAATACTAGCTATTTTCTCGATTGTAATAATCGGGTATGAAGTACTCAATTCCAACTTTTTTTTCACTTACCAAACACTAATACCTGACAATATGAAATATTTCTACCAGTTCTCTGTCCACAATGCTTCGTGCCTGGTTATTTTCTTCAGCAAGTGAACGAGTCGTTGCTCGTTTGAGGAAGAACTTGTTCAGTCATCTTGTTCAGCTAGTACGGCCTAATGCTTAGTGTTGTAATGTTCCCTAACGTTAGTTTACATTGGAAATAAAAAAGAAGAGTTTTTTATTCATTCGCCCACTGAATCTCGCAGGAAATAGCATTTTTCGATGTTACTCGGACTGGTGAGCTCCTGAGCAGGCTATCCGAGGATACGCAAATAATAAAAAATGCGGCAACCACTAATCTTTCAGAAGCATTACGCAATGTCACCACTTCCATTATTGGGATTTTCTTCATGTTCTCCTCCTCCTGGAAACTAACTCGTCAGTAATTACGTTTCATTTTGAGCCTTAATGACTGTTAAGTTTTTCTCCATTAACTCCTTTGTCACGTAGAATGGTTGAAGAGAAGTCACAAGATGACCATTCAGTCGTTTTTCTGCAGTGTTGGCCTTGGTTGTTGTACCGATTATTTCAGTTGAGTTCGTAAATTTGGACGTTTTCTAAGGAACTGTCACATGCAACTCAAGCTGCAGCTGCTGTTGCTGCATCTATAGCTGAGGTATTTATTGCTTACTGCTTGAGCAATTTGCTCTTGATTTATTGCTCTGGTTTCAAACTTGGGTTTTTAGGAATCATTTGGAGCCATACGCACGGTAAGATCGTTTGCACGAGAGCAGCATGCTATTGCAGGTTATTCTGAGAAGGTAGATGAGACACTGAAGCTTGGACTTCGACAAGCTGTGAGTTTCTTCATTTTATTCTTTTCCTCTAGCCTATGAGATTACTAACAATCGATGGCGCTTTTGCTAAAGGTCACGTCCTTTTTCTGATCGCAGAGAATGGTTGGTTTGTTCTTTGGAGGATTAAACGCGGCATCTAACATATCTATCATAGTTGTGGTGATATATGGAGCGTATTTGACAATCATGGGACACTTGACTGCTGGATCTCTTACATCCTTCATTTTATACAGCCTCACAGGTTATAACTTGATGGATATGTCACTACTATTCATCAGATTATTATAAATTTCAAGTTTCCTATGTGACAACGCATTTTTTCTTGCGCAGTTGGATCTTCAATATCCTCCTTGTCAGGATTATACACGACTGCCATGAAAGCTGCAGGAGCAAGTAGGAGGGTTTTCCAGCTCCTAGATCATGTATCTATATGCCCATGTCCGGTGATAAGTGCCCAATCGGGTTAGTTTCATGACCCCACACATGCACTTCGTTATTTCATCTAAACTTGTACAAAAGATAATCGGCCTTGACTTTCATGAATGTTCAGTGATCCATTCGGAGACGTGGAGCTGAATGATGTATGGTTCGCTTATCCTTCTCGCCCAACTCATATGGTGCTCAAGGTACTTTAGTTAACTAAGGAATTGAGATGTAGAATCAAAAAAAGTGTTTGTTCGGTTTGAGATTGGTTCTTGATTTTCGCAGGGGATAACATTAAAGCTTAGTCCTGGATCTAAAGTTGCACTTGTTGGTCCCAGCGGAGGAGGGAAGGTATGAAATCTCAGCATGGTTCTCCTAAATAGATGAATGTTGTTTATCTTCTTGCGCAGCATAATATTGTCAGCCACTGTATAATAACTTGCACTGGTCGCAGACAACAATAGCTAATTTGATCGAGAGATTTTACGATCCATTGAAAGGAAGCATCTTGCTGAATGGAGTTCCCTTGGCTGAAATATCTCACCAATATCTGCACCAGAAGGTAGTGGTTCTTCTACCCAGTATGGTTACAAAATAATGTTTCCAGAACTTAACTTTCTTTTAATCCGTATTACCATCTTCTATGCTATATAGATCAGTATAGTGAGTCAAGAGCTGTTCTTTTCAACACTTCAATAGCAGAAAATATTGCGTACGCCTGTGACAGCAAACCGAGCGACTCTGAAATAGAAAATGTGGCGGTATGCACTGTTTCCTATGTTTTCTTTCCATCACATATAGAGATTCTTTCATGGCCAATGAGACTTACATTGCCTAATAGAAAATGGCTAATGCCCATGACTTCATCGCATCGTTCCCTGAGAAATACCAAACGATTGTCGGGGAGCGCGGTTTAAGATTGTCTGGAGGCCAGAAACAAAGGATCGCAATTGCGAGAGCACTTCTGATGAACCCAAGAGTTCTGCTGCTCGATGAAGCCACGAGTGCTTTAGATGCAGAAAGTGAATACCTAGTGCAAGTAAGGAAGGACACCATACCATATATTTAAAGCTTTTTTCAACTTGGCCCTTTCTTAGGTTCATTCGTACGTTCACAACAAATTACAGGATGCTATGGACTTACTAATGAGAGGGAGGACGGTTCTCGTTATTGCTCACAGACTTTCAACCGTGAAAAGTGCAGACATTGTTGCAGTTGTAGCTGATGGGCAAATTGCCGAAAGAGGTACACATGATGAGCTACTCGGCAGGAATGGGATCTACACTGCCCTTGTTAGGAGGCAATTACAGGCACCAATAGATAACCGTATGGAACCCTTATGATTATCTTTGCTGCTTTAGGAAGGAAAGCAAATGGGGAATTATTTGTCATTGATCAGCACAAATAGAAACGCACGACCAACAAACATTTTATGGGTCGTCGTCATTGTATTGTAGTAGCAAGCGAAATGGCTGCTGCTACGCTATGCTATGCTTTACGACATTTGAGTCGAACAACATGTGAATTGAAGTTACTTTCGATACGCAGATAGCATAATCCATGCATTTCATTGTAATATTGAAAAAGAAAAGAAATCCATGCTAGAAGAAGTGTCGATTTCAAGCAAGCATTTTATTTGGCCTAATAAAGATGCATATTAATGGATTTCAGAAAAAAGAAAGAAAAAAAAGGAAAAAGATGCATATTAGGGGGTGTTTGTTTCTGGTGATCTGCATCACAGTGATACTCGCATCACCGTAATGTAAGTATCACCGTGATGTAGATCAATGTGATATATCAACGTCGTGTTTGTTTTGGGGTGTATTTCATTTGCATATCAAGGTGATTGGAATATTGATAAATCACTGTGGCGTGATATTGCATAAATGACATATTTAATCCTATGCATATCATATAAGTAATGTGAATTAATATGTTATGTGGAGATGATATTTTACGTAATAATGATCAATGTTTTAGTATATCTAGTTTAAATTTTTTTAAGCATTAATTATTAGTATATATAATTATCAATATTATTTTTATATTTAATTATTACATATGTTTTTAAGATTTAAAATAGTTAGTTATATAATTTAAAATATGAATAAGGTTATATAAGGAATATGTTAAAATATCATGAGTAATATTGCCCAAATAAAAATTCCAAATATCACCTCATCACCGTAATGTTGGATCACCTAGCTTTTTGGCGGTGATCCAACAGTTGAAATATCACTCCAATTTGATCACCTAGGTGATCCTTCATTACGGTGATGACCCATCACCTACAAAAAAACAAACACAGTGATGAGGAGGCGATGTGAAGATCACGATAATGTTTTAGAGAATCACCCTTAGTGGGACCAGTAAAAGAACTTTGTTGGCTGAATTGGTTTGGGTTGGGTTGGATTTCTTTCATCCCAAAATAAGTGATAAACTAAACCCTAATTACTTGACAATTGTGATTTACCACTACATATGCATGCTATGACATTTTCTATGATTCCTTAATTTTGGACCACTCCACATTTGATTTTTCGGTTATTTCTTTCAGGTCCACGTCCTCTCCAAATGGTCCAATTAATTCAAAATACTACGCTGAACTGTAGAGCGTATTTTTTTTAATCTTTTATTGAATCTTTTTGTGGAGGTGATATCACTACATACGTACTACACCACAGCTGTCTTGCCCATCAAAGAACGAAACCCTTTCTAATCAATCTTTTTCTTCTTTTGGCAATTTCATTGACCAGAAGCTGAACAGATTTCATAAACAAAATGTATATGCAAACAGCATAGTGTTAACATAAGTAAAGTTATACCGGCACCTTGATTACCGTACTACTATATAACTTCAATTTAACTTTGTCATGGAATCCAATAACGAAATTCAAACAGCCACACACATGTTCAAGGAAGACAATATCGGCACCATACTAGGGTTTTCAAGCTCAGAGAATCTGGCCTCGGTTTGAAACAACAAAATAATGATGTTCAAATACAACAAGTGACTTGGTAAAATAACAACTCTCATGAATGTATGTACTACCTACTAATACATTGATGCATAACTTCTCTGCAAAATGCACTGCACAACGCAAAGAATTTGTTAATGTTGACTAGCTCAGCTTTGACAATGTTGGGCTAACATTTCAGCCAACATTGTTGTCTGTCAACATTCGATTTTATCTTTCATGCCCAAAACCGTTTAAACCTTTTTTGTAGCTTTATTTACCGATATGCAGGACGTGGTAAAGTGCTGAAATGGGTCCAAACCGTGTGGAAAGCGTGTGGAGTTGCTTGAACGAATTAGGAAGTGCAATTACTATAAATAGAAGATTTGAAGATCAAAGGAGATCAAGTCAAGCAATTACCATAATTAGAAGATCTGAATATCAAGGAGAATCAGTCAATCAGTTTACCAAAAATAGAAGATAAGAGATCGACCAATGAGATGAGAAGATCGAACTAAATATATACTATATTTAGGGAGATCTTCGAAGAGATATTTGAAGAGATATTCAAGGGATCTTTTTACCAATTCAAGAGGGAGCCAAGTCTATAAATAAGAGTTATTTTCGAGCTGCAACTGACGACTTTCGAGAGAGCTTTCAAGGAGTAACTTTGAGCGAGATATTGAGCGAAAACGATGAGCGAAACACATATCGAGTTTGAGCGAGTTTTACATATTGCGAGAGTTGTCTTTTAGTCTAGCTTTTCAAAGGTCGAAAGATCTTGTAGTTTGCAGAATCCTTTTTGATTCGTAGGTTTTGCTAGACGTGTTTTTTACTATCCTTTTTGATAGTTTGTAATCCATCTTTATAGTGGAGTTTTGCGCCTTGAGGCACGCAGCAAGTTATTTGACTTGCTGCACAGATTTACATCTCGTGTTCATTTAAGTTTCGTCACTAAGTACTTTATATTTCCGCTGTGCGTTACTGAGTGAGTGTGAGTGTTAGCCCAACATCACGTCCAACATCAGGTTACAACTTAGTGATTCTACATCCATATCGAACGGGACCACTTCAAAGTGATATCAGAGCCTACGCTTGACGTTACTAAGCGCCGAAGATCATCTACAATGGATGTTTCAAGTTCAAATTACATCGGCAAAGTCCCTGTGCTAGACGGCTCCAACTACGCCTATTGGAAGGTTCGTGTTCGGCAGTGCATCAAGTCGATAGATGTGCGAGCGTGGGAGTCCGTGATCCATGGTTATTCTACACCAAAAACTGCCCCGGACGAAGATGGTGAAGTCTATGAAAAACCGGTCACTGAATGGAGTCTTCAAGAGAGAAACGCAGCCGAGTTCAATGATAAAGCCCTCAATGCCATCTTCTCTTCGGTGGACATTTTCATGTTCAAGATCATACAAAACAGTACTACGGCAAACGATGCATGGGATTTACTAGGCGATGCGAGTGTGAAGCAGACACGTCTAAGGCTGCTCCTCAATCAATTCGAAAATCTCAGAATGAAGGACGATGAGGATGTTACCACATACTTCGGCAAAATTCTGACGATTTCAAGCGAGTGCGCCAGTCTTGGAGAGCCAATCGCGAATAAGGTATTAATTTCTAAAGCAATTCGTACGCTAAATCCAAAGTTTAATGTGAAGGTAGCTGCGGTCGAGGAAGCCCACAACTTGTCCACGATGGATCTCAACACGTTGATGAACATCATGAAAAACTATGAGACCAATCTCGAAGTACAACAAAGAGCTTCACGCGGCAAAAACCTTGCTCTAGTAAGTCAGCCATCCAAGGAGCAAACTGAGGTTGACCCCAATGATGAGGACGACATGGCCATGATAGTGAAGAAATTCACAAAGTTTCTACAGAAGAAGAATGTTGGGCAGAATGTTGGTCCAACATTCAGGAAGGGTCAGAATGTCAAAGGAGAACCTACGTCTGCTCCTCCATTCATCAAACGCAAACCAGATGGTAAGAAGAAGAATGTCAGCTATGACTCGGTTAGATGCTATGAATGTCAAGGATGGGGCCATTTTGCCAACGAATGTGCAAACACACTTCGGAAAAGCGGGAAATCGCTTTGGGTGGACCTATCCGATGATGAAGATGAAGAGCAGTCCCCAACACAGCACATGCAATCATCAGTGACGATCTAGTCATTCTCTGAGGGTGAAGACGATGAGGATCAACAAATCGGCTTCACTGCGGTAACAGATGTTGAGCCAACATCTGACTCAACATCTGAAAAACATATTATTTTTGATTATGATGACTCGAACTGTTTTGATGGGTATTTGAGTTCTGATGATGCAGATACAGGATGTTGCGAAGAAGTTCAAATGAAAGAAGCCTTTGAGTTGATGTCCGCACAATACGAAATAGAGAAGGCGAAAAATCAGCAACTCAAAGCCGCGGTGGAAATCCTATCCGAGGAGAATGAGAAGAATGAAAAACTAATCGAAAGCTTGGTGGAAGGAATGAACAAGATGGAAGCCGTACTGACACGAAAAGACAAGGAAATTGACAAGCTTCAAAGGCGAGTCGACGAGGCCGATGAGACCTTTAAGAAATTGAACAAGGGTAAATCGACCCTTGATGAGGTATTGTCTCTTGGTATTTTTGATAAGCAAGGCCTAGGTTTTAGTACTCAGCCTGTATGTGATAATCCAAAACCCGTGACGCATGCTCAGCCTAAGAGAGTTTTTGTTAAGTCTCACATCACGAGCGATGTTAGTGAGAATACGATAGTCAATACTAGTCCTAAGCATGCTACTACTACGACTAAGGATAGCTCATATATTTGCCATCATTGTAAGCAAACTGGTCATTTAAAACCGTTTTGCTGGAAATTAAAGAGGGAGATTTCTGCAAAGAAATCGATGTCGGCTGAAATGTCATCCAACATCCCGCTCAACATTGAGAAATCAGTGTTGAGTCGTGTGTCTGGAGAAACATCAGCTGGCTCATCTTCAAGTTCTAGCAAGAATGCTGTAGTGTCATCTAGGAATGTTTGGGTCGAGAGATCTGGTCATAAATGTCTTGTTGTGTACACCTCTTTGCGAGCTAACGTGACAGGTTCATGGTACTTCGATAGCGGGTGTTCCGACATATGACGGGTACCAAGGAATATCTCAGTGATTATACGCCATTAAGGAGTGGATCTGTGACGTTCGGAGGAGGCTCTAAAGGTCGGATTCTCGGCCGTGGCAGATTGAACGTGCCCGACTTTCCCAAGCTGAGCAATGTACTCCATGTTGACGGGCTTGTAGCGAATCTGATCAGCATTAGCCAGCTTTGCGACGACGATCTTGAGGTAAGGTTCAATAAGGAGTGTTGTGAAGTTTTTAACCGCGATTCTGTTCGAGTGATGGCAGGTAAAAGATCGAGTGACAATTGCTACCTAGTCGGCGACAAATCCAGTGTGAAGGACGTGTGCCAACTCTCTAAGGCCGGGGATGATGTGATCCTATGGCACTACAAACTGGGCCACGTCAACTATAGAACTTTGGAGCAACTTATCAAGCATGACGCAATCGGAGGCATTCCGAAGTTTAAGGAGTTTGGTAAGGTTATTTGTGAGTCGTGTTTGAAGGGTAAGCAAACACATGTTAGTCATAATGTTGACCAACAAGCTGCCCAACATTTTAAAACTGCTCACTGTTTTCAATTGTCACATGGATTTGATGGGTCCGATGGAAGTAGATAGTATAGGAGGCAGGAAATACGCTTATGTGCTCGTGGATGACTTTTCTAGATATGCATGGATATTTTTTCTTAGGGAAAAATCAGAATCGTTCGATTTCTTTAAGAATTTTTGTGCGATGATTAGGAACATTTCAGTGCATCTATCTTTCGTATTAGGTCTGATCATGGTAGAGAGTTTGAAAATCAGCACTTTGATGAGTTTTGTGATAAGAAAGGCATTGTGCATGAGTATTCATCTCCTAAGACACCCCAACAAAATGGGGTGGCCGAGAGGAAGAATAGGACTCTAAAAGAAATGGCTCGTGTTATGTTACTTTCTAGGAATATTTCTAAGCGTTTTTGGGCTGAAGCATTGCATACTGCTTGTCACATATCGAATCGAGTGTTCTTTAGGCATGGTACTAAGAAAACGTCGTATGAGTTGTTGAATGGGAAGAAGCCTACGGTCAAATACTTTCATGTCTTTGGGTGTTTCTGCTACATGTTGAATGATCGTGAGTATTTGACCAAGTTTGATTCGAAAAGTGATAAGTGTATTTTTCTAGGATACTCGTCTAATAGTCGTTCTTATCGTGTTTATAACTTGCGTTTGAAGTCTGTTCAAGAGTCCATTAATATTGTGTTTGATGATACTAATGACGCTAACAGAGATGCTCCTCAAGTTGATATTACAGATCAATTCAAAGCTGTTCATGAAACAGAGGAGCTAACAGAGGCGGAACCTGAGGACAATGTTGAGCCAACATCTGACTCAACATCTGTGCCAGAACAGAACATTGAGGCTGGACCCAGTGAAATGCGACGAGATCCGCCAGCTAAGATTCAGAAAGATCATTCCACTGACCTTATTATTGGAGACGTGAATGAAGGAAGGAAAACCAGAGACAAACCGCGCAAGGATTATAAGTCTATGGTAAGAAACGTATGCATGAACACAGTATACGCTGAGGTACGTTTTAATTGTTTTGTTTCTGAGATAGAACCTAAGAATGTCCTTGAAGCTCTCAAGGATAATTTCTGGATTAATGCGATGCAAGAGGAACTCTTGCAGTTTGAGAAAAACCAAGTATGGACCTTAGTCCCACGGCCGAAGGACATTAATGTCATAGGCACGAAGTGGATCTTTAAGAATAAATCTGATGAACTTGGTAGAGTTTTAGGAACAAAGCACGTTTAGTAGCTCAGGATTATACGGAAGTTGAGGGCATAGATTTTGATGAGACGTTCGCTCCCGTGGCTAGGTTAGAATCAATTAGGTTGTTATTAGCTATTGCATGTTGGCTTAACATCACGTTACACCAAATGGATGTTAAGGGTGCGTTTTTATATGGTTATATTGATAAAGATATCTATGTTGAACAGCCTAAGGGATTTGAGGATCCACATTTTTCTAACCATGTCTTTAAGCTGCAGAAAGCTTTGTATGGACTAAAGCAAGCGCCTCGAGCTTGGTATGGTAGGTTGACTACATTTTTGCTTGAATTTGGATTCACTCGAGGTGAGGCAGACCGTACGCTGTTTGTGAAAAGAGTCGGTTCTGATCTTTTAATTGCTCAAGTTTACGTAGATGATATCGTTTTTGGCTCGAGCTCACAGTCCATGTTAGATCAGTTTGTGCAGGCGATGAACTCCACGTTCGAAATGAGCATGATTGGAGAGCTAACTTATTTTTAGGCTTGCAGATTAAGCAAAGTAGTGACGGTATATTCATGTCTCAGGAGAAGTACGCGAAGAACATGGTGAAAAAGTTCGGACTCGACACAGCTAAGGTAATGAAAACTCCCATGGGGTCCTCACAAAAGGTTAGTAAAGACAATGTCGGACAGAATGTTGACCCAACATTATATCGATCCATGATAGGCAGTTTGCTTTATCTTTCAGCGAGTAGACCCGATATTATGTATAGCGTATGTGTCTGTGCTAGATATCAATCTGAGCCTAAGGTTTCCCATCTTAATGCTGTGAAGCGTATTCTTCGATATGTGAGTGGATCGTGTAGCCTAGGGTTATGGTTCTCTAAAGATACTAATATGAGTCTTGTAGGCTACAGTGATGCTGATTGGGCAGGTGACGAGGATGATCGCAAGAGCACAAGTGGCGGCTGTTTCTTCTTAGGTAACAATCTAGTTGCATGGTACAGTAAGAAACAGAATTGTGTGTCTTTATCTACTGCTGAGTCTGAGTATATTGCTGCGGGTAGTTGCTGTACGCAATTAATATGGTTGAATAGCATGTTGTGTGACTATGGTTTAGAGTGCGAGTCAGTCCTCATGTATTGTGATAACCTTAGTGCCATCAACATATCTAGGAACCCTATCCAGCATTCACGCACAAAGCATATAGATATAAGGCATCATTTCTGAGAGATATGGTCGAAAAAGAGTTAGTCCGCATTGAGCATATAGACACTAAGCATCAGTTAGCAGACATTTTCACGAAAGCATTGGATTTTGAAAGGTTCTCGGACCTGAAGAAATCCATAGGATTGCACACGTCAGGTTAAATGTTGGTCCAACATTTGGATCAACATAGCATATGTCAAATTTGATGGTTACTGCTTAAATGTTTGATTAAATACTCTGTTCTGTTTTCTTGTGAAATGACTTGATTCTATTCGACTGGTCCCTAAATAAACCAATCCCTCTTTAAAGGCTCTTGGTAATACGTCCCTAGGTACACGGCATTCGCTGTGACGATGTACTTATTGCGACAAAAAGCCAATCCTTATTGTGTATAAGCATGCTCATAAACTCTCGGCTATCTTTAGGTATTTGGTAATAAGTTTCCTTAGGTACACGGCATTCGCGGTGACGATGTATACTATGCGACAAAAAAAACCGAACCACGAAGCTGAGGGTATAAGGGCAGTGCAAAAATTTGGTTTGTTATATGAGGTGAAAGGGTAATAAAGGGAACTGGTCTTGAGAAGGATTAAGCAGAAAAGTCTAGGATTACGGATTCAGAATGTTGAGTCAAATGTTAGGGCAACATGTGTGACTATCAGTTTGATATTGCTACATTTTATGCTTTCGTTTTATTTGTGTCTGTCTTTAGTACTACATTTGGTAGACATATGTGTCTAGTTTAGAAATCTCTCAGAATTGCATTAGAACTCTCGAAGAACAGCTGGTTACATGTGTCTCAAGTGCTCATCATCGTCGCTCAAACGGTTAGTCTTGCTTGATTCTACCTTGACTTTTGACTTTGTGTCTTTGGGTTGAATCATGATCTGATGTGCTCATATTTGCTCGCATGACTAATACGTCCACATACTATATTTTAGCTCCATGTTTACTTAGACAGTTGTGATCTGATTCGACCTTATCCTCTAAACTGTCTAAAGTGTATTTGAGTGGCTCGCTGACATTACTCTCTGCCCCTACGTTTCTGATATAATTCACGGGTTATACATTCTGTGCTCATATAAATTTTTTTGGATTTATCTTTGATTTCTTTAAGGCGAACTAACTTGTTTCTGAGTCTCAGAATGTTGGGCCATATGTTACCTCAACATCTGCAAGTTGGCTAACAGAGAAGTACTCTGAGTCTTTTCTTTCTTCCCAAAAAGGGGGAGAAGGTTGTGCAGATAAAAAGGGGGAGATAAGGAAATTCAGGGGGAGCAGAATAAGGAGCCGAACAAACAGGGGGAGCTGACCAAGAAGGAGAAGCAGCCGAGAAAGCATCAGAAGGAAACTCCATACTCCATTGAGAGTGAAGCTCTGATTCTTTCTATTTTGCA
Source organism: Craterostigma plantagineum (assembly GCA_027422505.1). NCBI lineage: Eukaryota > Viridiplantae > Streptophyta > Magnoliopsida > Lamiales > Linderniaceae > Craterostigma > Craterostigma plantagineum. Next base: position 66,340 of record JAPQWV010001640.1, read on the forward strand.
TGCATACTTGATTTTTTCTCTGACTTTTACTATATGCATGCTGATTTGCTTCTCCGATATGTTTACATGTTTGCCTGCTTACATGCCGGATACTTTATTTTGCAGATTCGCCTAAAGATCGTTTCTTTTTACATGCGTGACTTTATGGTTATTTTGTGCATGCTGATCTGGTTAATTCTGCTTGTGTGACTATGTAGTTTGCCGGCATGCGTATGAACAGTTTACATTGTGCAGATGTTTAACTTAAGACCTCTTTATGGCTATGTACTATTTTCGTAGTACTTTGAATAGTTTAATCGCTATTCTGTTTGCGTCTACTCTAACCATTTTTTAATGTTTTTGTGGTTGAATAGATTTTGCCTTCAGGGGAGTTTTGGAACTTTTAAATCTGCATGGGTTTTGGGAAGAAAGATAAAAAGGGGGAGATTGTTAATGTTGACTAGCTCAGCTTTGACAATGTTGGGCTAACATTTCAGCCAACATTGTTGTCTGTCAACATTCGATTTTATCTTTCATGCCCAAAACCATTTAACCTTTTTTGTAGCTTTATTTACTGATATGCAGGACGTGGTAAAGTGCTGAAATGGGTCCAAACCGTGTGGAAAGCGTGTGGAGTTGCTTGAACGAATTTAGGAAGTGCAATTACTATAAATAGAAGATTTGAAGATCAAAGGAGATCAAGTCAAGCAATTACCATAATTAGAAGATCTGAATATCAAGGAGAATCAGTCAATCAGTTTACCATAAATAGAAGATAAAAGATCGACCAATGAGATGAGAAGATCGAACTAAATATATACTATATTTAGGGAGATCTTCGAAGAGATATTTGAAGAGATATTCAAGGGATCTTTTTACCAATTCAAGAGGGAGCCAAGGTCTATAAATAAGAGTTATTTTCGAGCTGCAACTGACGACTTTCGAGAGAGCTTTCAAGGAGTAACTTTGAGCGAGATATTGAGCGAAAAACGATGAGCGAAACACATATCGAGTTTGAGCGAGTTTTACATATTGCGAGAGTTGTCTTTTAGTCTAGCTTTTCAAAGGTCGAAAGATCTTGTAGTTTGCAGAATCCTTTTTGATTCGTAGGTTTTGCTAGACGTGTTTTTTACTATCCTTTTTGATAGTTTGTAATCCATCTTTATAGTGGAGTTTTGCGCCTTGAGGCACGCAGCAAGTTATTTGACTTGCTGCACAGATTTACATCTCGTGTTCATTTAAGTTTCGTCACTAAGTACTTTATATTTCCGCTGTGCGTTACTGAGTGAGTGTGAGTGTTAGCCCAACATCACGTCCAACATCAGGTTACAACTTAGTGATTCTACATCCATATCGAACGGGACCACTTCAGAATTAACTTGTTATTACTTTAGTTTCTCTATAATAATAATCCAAATTAAGGAAAGAGAAGGCATACAATCTCGCTTGGATATATGATCAGGTCTTTGCTTACCGATGGCAGTAAAAAAAATGGACGTACAGCAGATCACTCACCTTTGTGACTAGCTAGCTCGATACTCATCATTGTCAGTCAGAAGTGTGGAAGATTGAACCGAAAACAAGCCTTTTCCAAGTGGGGTTTCCAAAACAGCATCAGATCAACCAAATTTGTAGCTGCTATTGATTGAGCAGTTGGCTATGAAGAGTGGAATTGATTGCTATTGTTTTGCTCATCAACATCAGTATTTGAGGGAGGAGATTTGCCGTCATATGGAACTGAAAGGGCCTGATGGAAGGTTGTGTAGTAGTATTTCCCGGTGAAGCGAATGAAGAATTCGACAGCTGCAAACCATGATCATAATCTGCTTGCTTTGATTCAAAATTTGTCCTTGTAGCAGATGTCTGATCAGAAGGGCCTGCATTAAAATAAGATGGTGGTGTCGTCGTCGTACTAATAACTCCTGCACGCTTATGGCGATTATAAACTAGAACTGAATGAGATCCTCAGGAATATGTGGTGGGCAACTGAACGAGGCCGAAACTCTGTGGGTGACAACCATCATTGTTATTATTATCAGATGTTGATGGCTCGTGGCTTCTTGGATCCCATCTAATCAAGGGATTATTACAAGGCAAGCTTCCATTGAACAATGTCGAAAAAGGGATGATGGTTTGCCTGTTCAAATCATTGCTCGTTGATGATGAAGCGAAGGCAGTACAATGGTTCTGATCCAAGAAGTGAATTTGTGTCGACCTTTCCCCCTCTTCATGTTGATTCTTCTTCCCCAATTTTCATCATGCAGCCTTTGATGACGATGGCTTGTTTCTCCTGAATGAGGACTAGACAAGAACTCATGATGATGTTGTGAATCATCATAAACATTGGATGTGGAAGGCCTTGGCAGCTATTAATTAAGCTGCTCCCTTGTGGGATCTGAAGCGGAGGCAACTCATCGATGGCTTCCTTGGCTTCGTTAAGGAGCCAATCAAATACTTTGCTCGGTTGATTTAGACCTAATCGGTCTTGAAGATCGTACAGTTGTATAGCTGTAGGAACTGATAATCTTACACGCCGGTCTCTTAGGCCTCTTACTGTGCATACTTTGCTGTGCCTGTCTTTGCCTCCAAATGCTCTTGACACTCTTACTATTCTTGGATCTTTTAGCCTTGACGACGACGACCATGATGTCGTCGAGGCACCTCTTGGACAAGTATTAGTACAATCGTCATTTGTCGTGCTCGTTTCCTCCTTGTTTGTGCTATTACTGAAGTCTGTGTCTTCTCCTATCATCTTCGTTCTATATACACACAGACTATCATATGTGTGAAAAAAGAACAAAAACAACGAATCTCGAACTATAATAGATGCTCATGATCAGCTTCTTATTCACAGTTGCCTGCTCTGCTGGCATTCTTATATCTGTCCATAAAATAAAAGATGGATCATTTGATTTCAAGTTCATATGTACACATGAATTTCAGATAGTCTTAATTCTTCAAATATCAAGTACTTTTACAATTTAACTTACCCAACACGCATAGATGAAAGGTGTAATCTTGAACGAAACCACCTTGAAATAAAACTTATGAGCTAATAATAACTTACGCTTGCCTGCTAATACCTTACTTGTTTTCCTTATACCGCCATGTTTCTGCACGTCGTCGTCTCAGACAAGAAAAGATATATAAATCCAACTTATAAGCCTCTACATGACACTCCGAAAAAAGAAAAGTCCTGAAAGATGCTATGATGGTTTTCAAAGAGGGAACTGATGATATATGGTGCTCTCATTGCGTTGCGATTATATAACAAAAAGAAAAAGAACTCTAACGAAAGCAAAAAACGAAAAGGATGATATATGCCAGCATAAGTCCAGTCTTCAGCCGACCAAAGCTTCCAATATGTGGAAGAAATTAGAAAAAGAATGGTGCACAGGCTTACACGTGTACACCGGAATCTCAACGTGCTAGTCGTAATCTTATCGAGTTATTGGACGTCATGTGGACTTATTCAAGCCGTAGTAGTAGTAGTAGACATACATGTGTCACTGATCATCAATTACGTAAATCTTGAATTGTTTATCATAAATGACTAATGATCAGCGAGGATGCTAGAAAACCCATGTTTAAAATGGGTGTTTAACCGAGAGAAGAAGAGTGTAACGTCATGTTGATGTGGCTTTTTCATATCAAACGAGAGAGGGACCAAAAGAGTCAATTCTGCTTTAACTCCCAAATCACAATCAGTAGAGGACCGCAATACATATATATATATTATATATATATGCATATACTGAAATATCCACTGCAGGTGCAATAGCTATAGGTATATATAATATAATGGATATATAGAGTGTGCTGATGAATAGTTGAATTCGCACTAGTCATATTGCCTGGTTATTTAGTATTAGGCTAACAGGCTGTTTGGCAGACGATAATATTGAAAAAATAAATCTGAAAAAAAAAAAAGAAGAGAAACACATGATTTAATATGTAGACGACGCGTTGAAACTTGAAATTTCTCTTCTGTATAAACCTATTGGTATATATTGTATGATGAAAAACGTGCCCTCTTGCTTTCACCAAATGATTAGTTTTCCTCTTATGATCGAATTCACGATGGTGGGCTATCTGCATGCCTATTGAATATCTACCACACACACACAAAAATATAATAATCTATACACACGCACAAGCTCGAACAATAATATAAATAAACCACCGCTTGTTAACTGTTCAGAAAGCAAAAATAGTCAACACCTTTCGAATCTGACTTAAGAGAAGCCAGAGCCAGGGATCAGAGTTGTGAGTTAATATACTTTGTATATATGGATGAACTCTGTGATTGTAGGTTAATTTTCAACGACTGAAAGAGTGCTCATTAATTTCCGGCACTCTATATATTTTGCGTGGACTAAATTTTAAGCGTTTTCAATTATGGGAGTTATTAGATTATCGCATACGTGAGTTATATGCAAAGCCGCCGTATAGGTATAGCTAAAGGGTCTTAAGAATTAATAATAGGGGATAACTAAAATTAGTAAATGACGTGGTAAGGGAAAAAGTAAATTGTTTTCTAGGATTTCTTGAAGTTTTGCATTTACACAAGGTACTAAGCGATGCAGATATTCATGATTATTGGGGGGTCAGAATTATGCATCCATCACGGGATTAGAAAAAGAACAAGGCCAAGGATTGGAGAGGAATCTTTCTTGTTTAAATATTCATGGTGTTACCCTCGGGTCCAATCGACCCCGCGGCAAAACACCCGACCCATCTCAACTAAATAACGGCCTCATTCTAGGAATACCTATCAGCACCGTGGGCCCGAGGGACCATAGGGCAATACCTGCGACGAAGACCCAAGCCCCTCGGAACGTAAGCATAAGGAGATCCTCGGGCGCTCCATCCGAGGGACTCGTACCTCGAAAACACTCCAGGAAGCTACCCGAGAGGAAAGGAAGGACTCGGGTATATTTTCCGACAACGAGGGAAGACCTTGCCTTCGAGAATAGCGGTCATCCGACTCAGAAACTGCCACGATTCGCCCACGATGATGCAAATAAGACGTGCAGAATAAACGTCTAACACTCGATAGGTTTAGGAAAACGTGCCATCGTGGGAAAGGGAAAGATCCGAGCCCTGAATATATGGAACGTCGTGGGTCTTAACCGCCTCGAAACCACCAAGAGACGGAAACCCTATAAGTATCGCCATCAGTCCAAAAACAGGTATCTTTTCCTCACGTATCCTACCGTTACTCTGTCCAATTAATCACTCACAAACACACACTACACATCACTTTTATGCCACTTCACACCTGGAACATGGAGATTACCCTCTTGACCTAGGCAAAAGGGCAAACGACCCCCAACCCTTACCCTGTTTTCGAGTGATTAGGTAACTTGCGCGGTGGAATCTAGGCGGAAAAGAAGTCTGTTAGTCGTTCGACGTGGTAGATCCATTTTTCGGCGGCATCACATGGCAAATATTTCGTGTAATTAATAATGATAGAAGAAGCAAGGGAGGTGAGAGATTATCGAGGCGGCTCAGTTGTGGGTTATTGTTAAATGAATGAATGGTCCCCCATATTACAATATATATATTATTATATATATATATTATAATAATATATATATCCCAGCACACAATTATGTACTTGTACTCAGGGCCGGCAGCAGCAGCGCCAGTGCCCCTCAGTTCTTTGAAACTTTGGATTTTTTCACATTTAATTTTTCCTTTTTTTTTAATGTGTGGCCCGTGAGGACTTGTGGAACAAACAATCTGGTTATACGCATAAAAAGTCAGCGTTTCGATTGTAGAAAATATCAAATACGGTAGAAAATATGGCGCGTAGTATTAACCAGTACTGTAATTGTATCCTTTTCTTTTGCGGATGAATTCTCTGAAGGAAATTCAATAGTAAGGAAGGACCACTGATCATGATATGTTGCTAAAGCATATGTGATCTAACACCACTATTGTAACATAGTTTTTTCTTTTCCTAATAACTTAAAATTATTTCATTTTTTTTTTCGATGGAAGTGTAACGCGTGGTTCGTACTTAAAGTTTGCATGTGAAAGTTAAAGTACATGTCGGGGATGCCGAGAAAAAATTCAATTAATTACCATACCATCGTTTGTCCTTATACTACTAACCACAACATATGTGGTGAAAAATAAGAAGGGAAAAAGGAAAAAGAAGGTGAGAGTTGGTGAGGTTACTACTTGCAATATGATATTTTCCTGCTTAATAGTTTCTGCGCCACGACCGACATGACATGGCAGGCAAGAAGGCATGCAGCAGCAGCATTTAATTATCGATCGATTTCCTTCAGTAAATTTATTTTGTTTTGTATAGCAGCTAGGACTTGGGAAATGGGAGGAGGAGGATTCACATATGTCCTAATATATTTATTATATTCGTCTAAGCTATGATCGATATACTACTAGTACGGTAACTGCATCAACAGTATAGACGAGAGAGTAAAGGTAATATAATAATAAAACAATAAATATGCTTCCAATAATCATGATGCAATCCAATCACCTTGATGGTGCTTAGATTTTTGAAAAATACACTACGCTGCTGTGCTACTAAACAAGTTTAGAGTGGCAAATACATATGTTTTGCTCTCCTGATTATAGAACCTTATTAGATGATGATGATGATGATGATGATGATGATGATGATGATGATGATGATGGTGATGAAGATTGAAGACAAGGGCATATGACAAATAAGCGGGAGTTGATGGTGATAGCAGTGAGATGCAGTATACTACACATACAGCATTATGGACCACACCGCCATCATCATCATCGCCTCGTCTATATCTATCTATCTCCTTTTTTAATAATTAAGGGACCGATGCCTTTTTTTTATTATTGTATTACTTGCATTTGAAGATGTGTATTGTAAGCAATAAATACATTTAACTCATTTCCTTTTACTGGACAATAGTAATAATAGAGAGAGCATCAAAAGGCGATAAGAGTGCTTTCTTACCCTTTTAAGATCCATGTGCCATGCGTGATGATTGAACGCTTATGGATTGCTAAATCGATATAAACTGACACCAAGGGGAATATAATATGTATATATAAATCAACGGACCCTTTAAGATAAATCGAATTGAAAAAGCACAAACGAAAAAGGCTTTGGGAGGTAAGACAGCCTAAGAAGCTATTAGTTATTTCATCGGCTATACGCCCCCAACTGTTTAGTATTATCAGTAGTGTTGGGCTCTTCTTTTTCATGGATTTGCAGATATCTTCGGGTTAGATATGCGGTATATATATATGCATCAGCCATACCAATATTGGTGTAATGAATCAGGGCACACAGTGCCCCTCTGATTATTATTACCATTATTGTAATTGTTATTATTTGTGGTGGTTGTTACATTATCATATTAGTTATGAGTTGGTATGGGTGAAGCAATTTTTGGAAAGAAGTCGAAATAAAGGAACGACTAGAGCAAGGCATTGATGAAATATAGTGATGCGAGATGAAACTGCAAAATTCTATTTTACGTATGTGGGTGTGGCTGGGGAAATAAAATTACATCATTTTCTCAGAGTTTTCGTCACATGCATACGCACTCATCTAACCTTACTAGCTATCATATATCGCAGTGTAATCATCATCACTAATCAAGAATACTTCATTTCGTGCACTATAAGAAATCAGCCTCAATATAGATAAATATAAATAAATAAATAGTGGTTGAGACTTGGAGGATGCTATAATTCATGCATCGGTAAATAGTGTTTGCGGTACAACTGTACAACTAGAATATATAAATTGATAGCTTCACTCAGCATTCTAATGTTGCTTGTAAAGTCTATCTTATACACCTCCATTAATGCATTCGATGGTTGGATGGTTTGCCCTGCTCGATAGGGTACTGTAGTCTGCAATGCACACGTAGTAATATATTATATATATATATATGTTATATATATGACTATCATTATTATTATTCTATCATTATAAGCGACCTATCTACTGCTCTATCCTGGGAGATTTCATAATACATACATACACACATATATAGATACAGTCAAACTACGTCGGCCCTAGTATTAGCACACAAATCCCAGTAAATGTTGGATAATATATTTACCGTTTGACTCCACTATGCAGAATTCGAATATCTCCTCGCCTCCTGAAATTTAGAGCAGTGTACGTACTTAGATATAGGTAGGTATAGGTAGGAGAAAATCGTGCGGCATGGATTGGATGTTGTAGAGATATATCACCCCATAGTATAAATCGCTTATTAATTTTTTCATATTAGTAAGAAATATCCTTTCGTTTCCTAATATTAGTAAGATTCAAATTATAAACACTTGCTTTTCGCTCGCGTATCTTCGAAACACTGACTATTGGTGTGATTGGAGGTAAAGAGGTTATATTAAATTAGATTAATCAGATTATTATATAAAACAACTAAAGAAGAATAACCATAGCATGCATGTATATACTAACCTTGAGTTTTGGTGGAAAGAAGAAGAAAATAAGAGGGGAAAGATCAGGTCAAATGATCGTCGTCATGTTAATTCGTTCGCTTCAGACACAAACGTAGGCTTCATTTGTCGGGTTTCAATTAATTATTTTCCTTCAAGAATGAAATACAAAATACATATAGTATTTTGGAAATAACCCTCAGCTTAAACAAAATATAACTTGGGTTCCATTCCAATCATCAACAATGCAGCGTCTTGTTACTTTCGCTTTTTCCAATAAATCATTTGGTGAATAATACTCCATCTATATCTTATACTACTTAATAATATATTCTATATTATTAACCCGACCCGGCGACCCGACCTACCACATTCCTCATAATCTATTAATCTATTTTATATTTATGCTCTCTCTCTCTCTCTCTCTCTCTCTCTCTCTCTCTATTTATAGCATCTCATAACAACACACGCAACTGTCTGTCTTTAAACCAAATAGTTCTACCCAGGGACAAGCAAGGGAGGGAATCGCACACTCATCGTCATCTTCTTCTTCTTCTTCATCATGTCATCGAATAAGAAACAAGGTTATAACCTTCTTTTGCACGTGTTAGCTTTTACCATGACGACGTTCTTTGTTCTTTGCCGAGCATCAGCAGCTGCAAGTAATAAGTACAATTACAAAGAAGAAGAAGAAGAAGATGATAGAATCGTAGCACTTCCTGGTCAACCCTCAAGTCTCATTTCAGCAATTCTCTGGCTATGTAACTGTCAACGAAGTCTCAGGCAGAGCCCTCTTCTATTGGCTCACTGAGGCCGACGATGAAAAGCCCTTGTCTAAACCGCTCGTTCTTTGGCTCAATGGAGGTAATAATATAAACATACCTCTCTATCACTCTCTTTCTGTCTCTGTATTTTGTTGATGATTCATTAAATTCTTGTCTGCTAACTGCCAAGTTATATTGGAGTATCATGCAATGAAGAAGGTGCTAGGTCGTCGAAAAGTACTGATTAACAATCTTGACGTGCGATTGTGGTTGCTTTAGCTGTAAATTTTTGTTTCTTTTTTCCTTGTGAAGATGTTTAATTCGTTGCCTTTTTCAAGTCATATATCACATGAAAAATAAATAATACATCATGGATTTCCGAAACTGGTAACTCTGTGCAAAGTCATTGCGTGTCATTAGTATTGGTTCAAATGATGATTCAAACTCCAAAAACCAATACATATTTATTGCCCATGGCTTTCTATTCGTTGGTATTGTGGTACACAAAACCCAGCTATTTATTTGAAAGCTGCATGCATAGTATTTAATATTTGCGTTGCATATATACATATATGTGTGTGTATTTGCAGATTAGATATTTGAATGCTTAAAAAAAACTAACTTGGAACCGCTATCATTTATTGCCCTTACAGTCTGCAAACCAATAAATATTTTGTCAGCATGCGTGGTTCGCCAGGCAAAGCAAAGGTCATTCATTGTGGCCCAGCAAAGCAACCACTCGCTCTGAGTCTTTCTCTCTTTCTTTCTTGCACACAAAACATATTCAGTTCAGCACCCTCATTTGTTCGTCTAGTTTGCTAACATTCATATTGGCTAATTATTTGTTTAGTAGCAATTATCATCGAATATTGATGACTAGACTTGAGGGGTAGTTAGTTAGTAAGTACTTATTGGAACTTGAGAACTTTCGGACATGACAACGTTTAACGAGTTTGGTTTGACCACACACAGTTTAGTTTTATTGTCACAAGATAAGATCGATTATCGTTGCATATATTATTATGTGATAACAGATACTATTAGCATATAATTCCATTTTTGATAATGTGTTTTGAATTTAATATAATTTATAGGCCCTGGATGCTCATCCGTGGCTTATGGAGCATCTGAAGAGATGGACCGTTCAGGATAAACAAAGGAGGTTCAGGTCTACACCTCAACAATTCTCATGGAACAAAATAGCAAACTTGTTGTTCCTTGAAACCCCAGCTGGGGTAGGATTCTCTTACAGCAACAGATCCTCTGATCTCTTCGACACAGGAGATACCCGTACTGGTAAGTATTAAGTCTGAAAATCATCACTTGATCCATTGTTTTTTTTTTGTCATTATTTCCGCGCATAAATACTGTTGAAGATTTTTTACAATTCTCTTCAGCCAAGGACTCTCTGCAGTTTCTCATCAGATGGCTGCGTCGTTTCCCGTTACAGAAACCGCGACATCTACCTCACTGGAGAGAGTTACGCCGGACACTATGTTCCTCAATTGGCTAGAGAGATCGTCAACTACAACAATGCCAATACTTCGGAGCCAAGATCAATCTTAAGGATTCATGGTACGTGAAATGAGCAGCGAATGAATGTGATTATTATGTATGTTTGTACCAGAATGTAGGTTCATGATGTGTTCGATGAAATGACTGACCAGGTGGAAATGCGGTGACGGACAATTACTACGACAACTTGGGCACGGTGAACTATTGGTGGAGTCACGCGATGATTTCGGACAAGACATACCATCAGCTCATGACACACGTGCGATTTCCGCCAGCAGAAGGAATCGAAACGAGTGCGAGTCCTTGTATTACTATGCGATGGATCAAGAATTCGGAAACATTGATCAGTACAATATTTATGCAAGGCCTTGCAGTGCAGCTTCCGATGGTAGTAATTCGAACTCCACTCGACACAGCATGCGATTACCTCAGCACCTTATCGCAACAAGGCATGTATCAACTCGTTGTCAATTTTTTACTTGGGACAGAGTTCAAACTATATCGTTTTTTTAACTTCCTGATCTTTATATGCATACATAGGTTCCTAGAATGATGTCGGGGTATGATCCTTGTACGGAGAAGAGTGCAGAAATATACTATAATAGGCCCGACGTGCAGAAAGCGCTTCATGCGAATGTAACAGGGATTAAATACAAATGGACGGCGTGCAGGTAATTAGCCGAATCAAATAGTTACTGACAAGATGGAGTGATATCTGTGTCTTGATGGTATCTCAATCCTATTGCAGCGAGACTTTGAATCGCAATTGGAACGATACGGAGAGCTCCATTCTTCCGATTTATCGTGAGCTGATTGCAGCAGGATTGAGAATTTGGGTTTTCAGGTAAGAAGAAAAATGGAGATAATTTTGTCCAAAAGGTTTTGGGTTCTTTTTTTGAACTATCTATATATTATTACAATACAATGCAGCGGAGATGTGGACTCAGTTGTGCCAGTTACAGCAACAAGATATTCTCTTGCACAACTTAAGTTGGACACAAGTATCCCTGGTATCCTTGGTATGTTGCCAAACAGGTATGAATAAAAACACTGACCCATTTTTTACTATGTATGATCTTTCTTTTTATATAGCAAATAACAAAAAAAAAAATTGTATCGTTGTTGCTTGCATTGATTGCACTGCCTAGGTGGGAGGTTGGACTGAGGTATACGAGGGATTAACTTTTGCCAACAGTTAAGGAGCAGGTCACGAAGTTCCATTATTCAAGCCTCGAGCTGCACTACAGCTCTTTAGATCGTTCTTAAAAGGAAAACCCCTCCCTAAATCATCATGAACTTT
>JAPQWV010001641.1:0-78330 GCA_027422505.1 Craterostigma plantagineum
AAACAATAAACTTGATTGGGCTTAATAATTATGAGTATGGATTTAGGAAATTGGGCTTAGGAGATATATTGGCCCAATATCTAGAGTATGTGGGAATAATCTAGAGATATCCATAGAACTCTATGGAACCTTATAGAACAACCTAGATATTATTAGGGAGTATTCTAGAATAGTGATGTGTTGGCAAAATCTTAAGGTGGTAGAAACTAGTATAAATAGGGGTGAGGTATTAGCATTTTGTATCAAGCAAGTGAAAAAACAATATCAAGTGTTCTAAAGCCTACTTCCTCTAAATACTATCTCTCCATATCAAGTTCCTACCTTCCGCTATATAACTCCTAATTTCAACAAAGTGGTATCAGAGCACTTCTATTTCCAACATCTCTTCCATTCCACAATAATGTCTATTGCTATTGAGTCGATATGAACAAGTGACTTTGATGCCGAAGGACAAGAATCTGTTTGCAGATGACTTCCTTGTGCTGCCACTCCACCCTTATCCATCCAAAAAGAAAACCTAAATCCACCGTATAAAGCTCCATATATATAAGTATAGAGATAGTAAGATTCGCATAAAATTACGCATAAGATGCTATCCAATTTGACGCAATTCATAGAATAACTCGTTAAGACGTGAACAATTAGCAAATGCCAGCTGAAGAATAATAGTACTTTGAAACCTCCAAATGATGTTAATGAATTAGAAATCAAAGTAAAACTATACGTAGCATTACCAAATGATAGCTTTTATACGAAAGATGACAAAACCCTAGTGGAAACATAGTGAGATGCAATGAATTGAAGACATATACATGTCGGCAGCATGTCTAACTGAAGCTCAGACAAGAACAACAACGTAAGAAAAGGACAATGAAACGAATCAATGATTTTCTACTGAGGAGAGTGATTACCGAAGATATACCATCCACACCCACCACACGATTAAAAATCGTTGTTGAAATCCCTCATAAGCATTCAAATTAAAATGGACCAAGATTATTACACGGTCCAATCCACAAGGTAGTATTATTAGGGTTTTAATGGCACATTAGAAGAAAAAAGGGGGGGTGGTGGCGTTTCAGCGAATTAGCATGAATCCCAATCCCGAGGAACAGTAATGGACAAACGAAAAAGCACCAAGAAACGGTAACAAGGTAAAAAAAGAAATGTAAACAAAAAAAAAGGACGGGAAAATAGGACAGTAAAATCAAATGAAGGAAAAATAAAAACCCACTTGATAAAAGGTAGGAATAACACGGCGAGGTTAAAAACATCAGCTCAAAATATTAAATAGCCCAGAAGAGAAATAAAAATTGGCCATCCAAGAAGGAGATTAAATTATCAACCTTTTAATTCCAATCGAGAAATCTGATCCCCAACCCAGAAACACCGAAAACAGTGAAAACGTCGTCGTTTGGGGGACCAGCTCGTTGACAAGCTCGAAGCGATCCGCGACTGTGTTGAGCAATTGAAGCGCCAAATGACTGAGAGAACCCTAAAGGTTTTAAGTCTAAAGTCGCATTTTGCTTTTCATATAGATGTGGAGGGAGAGAGGAAAAAAAAATTAGAGAAAAAAAGAACAAGAGAGAGAGAGAGAGAGAGAGAGAGAGAGAGACTTACAAAAAAAAATTAAAATAGTGTTGTGGTGTTGGGTTAGAACGCCTCTTCAAGTCTTGTACACTGTAATAACCTTTTTTTTTCTTTCTGTTTTCTACACAAAATTATTTCGATCGAGAGAGAGAGAGGGAGAGAAAATAGATTGATCTCCACGACCACGTGCCAGCGAGGCGCAGCACGGTGCGACGCTAATCACTTCACTACGATTTCCGCGAAACCCTAGCTATTACGGAGCGTGGACAGCACGCGCGGGTTTTGGAGAGTGGGTTAGGAGCCATTCCCTAGTCCCTACCTGCCGAAGTTATATGGTCCTTGCAATGATTTGCTAGGTAATTGGTGCGTGTCCCGCACGGGTGTTGTGAAGAGTGGTGGAGGAAGTGTAGTTCGGGGGAGCGTGGAAAGAGAGAGAGCCCTAAATTGTGTAATAACAAGGGAGAGAAACGATAGGGCTACGGTGACTTTTACTAAATATTTCCATTTAAATATCGGCATTTATAAGAAATGGTAGGTGGGTATGGGGTAATATCGTTTTAGGGTTTTTTTCATTTTATTTCTTTTCAAATAGTTTCTTTTTCGTTTAATAGAGAATTTCTAATTTTTTTAGCTTGCCTAGTACATGCATTTACATGCATGCATGTCACCGGTGTTTTCTAAATGTAAAATAGAGCGTTCGTAGCGCTATAGCGCATTTTTTGCGGAAAACGTGTTAAAGCGTAAATAAAATAGAAAATAAAATAGCGTTTGTCTGAATAACGCAAGTATTTTAAGTAAAAGCGCCAAATAACGCGAGTTATTGTGGATATTGCGCATATAGCCTCATGTTATTTTTTTTCTTTACGTCATAAGCTATCACCACACGTAATTGACTATGAACTTATACAACACACTCTGGGGTGAGAGTAGTACTCAAGTGTAAGTGAACATTTCTCAAATTCACTCGTGAAGATAGATACGAATTGTAATCATGACTATAAATATAATTTAATGACATCGATTATTTTTGCATTTGGAGTCTATAGTTTATGTCGAGTTGTTTGTGACAATTAATATCAAAATGTTAGCCTAGATTAATGTGATTTTGTATGATTAAAGATATTTCTATGTGATAGTATGCTTGTGATTATAATATAATATATATATTTATATATTATATATATTATATAAATATATATATTTGCATTAAAAGGGTCTGACCACACGCGATACACTAGCTTTTTACGCTACGCGCTATCGGCACTAGCGATACATCACGCATTGCGCTTTTTAAAACATTTTGCATGTCACGTAATGGAACATAAAAACTAGCTAGTTTTATTCATCATATGCAACAATACACATTTTCTTGCGGTGGCAATTGGTTTTTTAAACTAACAATTAAGACGAAAAATAGTAGTGCACCTCCGAGGTGCACCAAAATGCAACGGGGCCCCACATAGCTGTGCGCCACGTGACATACATGCACGTTGTTGGCAGAAAGTTCGTTTTAACTAGGATGTGTTAACTTTCGGATAAAACATAAAAAAACGGCCGAACCGAAAAGAACCGAATCGAATTGTAAAACCGAACCGAGCGAAATTAAAATGGTTCGGATATTGGATTAAGCATAACTAAAACGAAAACTGAAATATCATATACATAAAAATAGAAAAATATTAAAATCATTGTTTTTCTCCCACGACGTAATGACACAGTAAATAGAGTGTCATTGTTATACTTTTTTTCATTTTTAGGTGAATGTTTTCATCCAATCAAATGATGTTTTTCTCTCAAATAATTGTAGTATCTTCAGATGAATATTTTTTTATTTTGGTTAGATTTGTTTCATTTTCATGTTGTCTTTTTTTTCTTTGGACTTTCGAAATGTTTTTTTACATGTCAATCCCATAAATCTTCATTGTTTCTAATAACCATAAATTGTTTTATGTATTTTCAGCTCATAATATTTTTTGATATTAAATTCCTAATCGAAAAAATCGAACGGAACCAAACTAAAACGGCACCGGATGTCGCATTAAGCATATGTAAAACCGAAAGCCGAAAGACCGTACCGAAATTATAAAAAACCGAACCGACCGATAGAACACCCTAGTTTTATCATAGTCAACAACAACTCTCCTGCGTTCGTAATAGATACAAAACTATGAAAGTTGGATGCTAAATCCAGAATATTGGTGGAGGTCTTACTTCTTAATAATTTTTTCTTTAATTTACATATGGAATTAAACTTACTGCAATATATGAGGAATTTATGATGCTCGCCTTATGTGAGCACCTTATGTACACGTGACACAGGCGTCGAAGGCCAACGAACTCATAAGCCAATCGTTAATGTACACGTGTCACATGACACCTCAGCGTCGTATCTTTCCATTAGCGCCAAGCTTCGCGCTCCTTCGTAGTTTTCCCTCCTTGCATTATCGTTGGCCTTTGTTTGACTCTCTTTTTCTTATGCTAAAGTAAAACAAATAATTCCTCCGTTCCGGCTATTTCTTCTCAAAGATTAGTGGGCATGGATATTAAGAAACCACATTATTTTAATATTATAGTACACCTTTTGAGCTATGGAGAGAGAAAAGTTATTAGTAGACACGCAAATCAATAAGACTTTTTAATATTAATGGTGTAGTTAGTTTAATTAGTGGATAATTTTTTACGAAAAAGGAATGGGATCAATTATGTGGGACGCCCGAAATAGAAAGATAGGAAGAAATAAGTGGGACGGAGGTAGTATATTTTTTATTATCGGACAAGATGGATTAAGTTTCAATCCGTCCGCCTAAAAAAAAAAGCCTACTTCATCATTCGGGCCGTTCAGTTTCAACTTCACCACAGTTGAAATTTCAAAGGGGAATTTTCGGATCAGGCCCTACTAAGTAAGTTATAAAGCATTCAGGCCCTGTCAGAGATACATTAGTTTTAAGGACCAACTATTTGCTAAATGGCAGAGTTTAGGACTAAAAGTAGGAATGACGAAAATACCCTTTCTAATATACTGTAATACTAGTATTTTCTGGCGACTTTCTGTTATCGTGTTAGATTATATTGTTATTAGCGTCCAGCGAAATGTTATTTTCTATCCCCGTTTCTGTTACTACGATACAGAAAATTGTTACCAACAGAGAATATTTATTTATGAATGCCGTTTTACAGTGAATCAAGCTCCAAATTCGAATGCCCATTAACTAACCAATTTCGGCGTGTAAGATAGGCGGTATTGTGGTATTGACGAAGCAAGATGGAAGATTTGTAATAATTTTTATCTTCAATTAGGGTTTTAATATGCGAAAATAAGATGAATCAAATAAATGTTTGGCACCGATTACATCTGTACGTACAAAATTCGAAGTACCCATAGTATGGGCACCTCGGTGCGGCTCATTATTTGCTCTTTCGTTCGACCTTCATCTTTCAATTCGCGAAAATACGAACGACCCCAATAATTGGGGATATTTTATTGTGTCCAAATTGTTACTCGAAGTGCCAAATCTGTTACTTTTACGCAAAATCGTTACTAGATCTGTCAAGACTGTTATTAAACTAAACTTAATTGTTACCATGTGTAGTGTTCTAATTTGCGAAAATAAGATGAAATCAAAGCCGTTTTTGGTAACGATCACATCTAATATGTATAAATTCGAAGTACCCATAGATATTGGGAAGCTCGGAGCAGCAAATTATTTGGTTGTTCGTCCGACGTTCATCTTTTAATTCGCAAAAATACGATCGACCCCAAATAATTGGTATTTTTTTACTGTCATCAAAGCTGTTACCCAGTCTACGAAACTCGTTACTATGTCTGCCAAACCCGTTATTTAACTGTATTAATTGTTATCATGTTTAGGGTCCTAATTTGCGAAAATATAATGAAATCAAAACCGTTTTTGGCAAACGATTACATCTAATATGTATATAGTCGAAGTACCCATAGTATGGGCAGCTCTCGGTGCGGCACGTTTTTTGCTCTTTCTTCCGGCGTTCATCTTTTAATTTCGCGAAAATACGATTGGACCTATAAAATTGGGGTATTTTTTTTTTTCGTTTGGCCGATTTGTAAAATTCTCAAGATCTGTTACTAATATATGCATTTCTGTAACTATGTTGCCTAAATTTGTTACTAAATTATCGGTGAATTTCGAGCGGGAAAACAAGAATGAGATGAATTTTGGGCGGGAGTCTAAATTTTATCAAGCATAGATTATCTGTCGCCCAATATGTGTAAACTGTTACTAGTTATATGTTTATATGTTATCAGAATTATTATAGTTTGTGAATTAGGGTTTGTGATTAAAATCATAACCTAAACTAATATATTTTTATCTAAAACTTCGTAAATTGATATATTTTAGTGAATGTAGCGTATTACAATATAAAATTTGAAAATCATAAAGTAAACTAATCACATATTAAATTGTTATTTTGACTATGTATTCTGTTACTTGTGTTGTGTTTCCGTGTTATCTACATATCAATTTCTGTTATCTTCTCCTCTTCAAATTGTTGCTTATCGTTGATAAACTGTTACTGCATGAAATCAGTAAACAACATAGGGTTTTTGATTTAGATTATTGAAGATGTCATTAACTTTGTCGAGTAATTTATGTTAGACCGACCATCTGAATTGTAATAAACATCTAATGATTCATTTCCACAACGTTTTGTGTAAGTAAAATCAATTTCGTAGAAGCGTGATCATCCTTTCAAGAAGAGTGCTACTTGTTCTCCATATTATATACTTCAACTTCTTCAATTCCAATATAATCTCCACGAAAATCATAACTAAACTAATATATTGTATCTAAAACTTTGTAAATTCTTATATTTTAGTGAATGTAGCGCATTTACAATATAAAATTTGAAAATCATAAAGTAAACTAATTACATATTAAATTGTATTTTGACTATGTATTCTGTTACTCGTGTTGTGTTACCGTATTACCTATATATCAATTTCTGTTATCTTCTCCTCTTCAAATTGTTGCTGATCACTGATAACTGTTACTGCATGAAATCAGTAAGCAACATAGGGTTTGTGATTTAGATTAATTGAAGATGTCATTAATTTTGTCGAGTAATTTTGTTAGACCGACCATCTGAATTGTAATAAACATCTAATAATTCATTTCCACAACGTTTTGTGTAAGTAGAATCAATTGGTAGAAGCATGATCATCCTTTAAAGAAGAGTGCTACTTGTTTTTATACTATATACTTCACCTTCTTCAATTCCAACATAATCTCCACAAAAAATCACAATCTAAACTAATATATTTTTATCTAAACTTCGTAAATTGATATATTTTAGTGAATGTAGCGTGTTTGAGTATAAAATTTGAAAATCATAAAGTAAACTAATTACATATTAATTGTTATTTTTACTACGTATTCTGTTACTCTTGTTTTGTTTACTTGTTACCTACGTATCAATTTCTGTTATCTTCTCGTCTATAATTGTTGCTGATCATTCTTAAACTGTTACTGCATGAAATCAGTAAACAACATAGACTTTACGTTTAAGATTAAGCGAAGTTTATTCAAAAGAAAACATCTTACACATAATTATCAGATACACATAACACCAAATTGTAGCATCTCGTCGTCGCTGCTCATGGCCATCGCTGCTCGTCTTCGATTTCTTTGATTAATTTGGGGGTTATCGATTTGGTATTAGCGCGAAAGAATTTAAGTAGTAAAAGTTATACATAATTAGTTAGATATTCACAGGTATTTGAATCAAGATCATTTGAATTTTAGATCGAAAGTTTACTACAAAAGGTCCAAGTTGCCATTTTGGGCGATGCAGAATGCATAGTGTACTCAGATGCATAAATTGTACCCAGATTGCATGAACTGTTACCCAGAGTAAATAAATTGTTACACATATGCATAAACTGTTACTCGAAATGCATAAATTGTTACCCAGAAATCATAAATTGTTACTTAGCGAGCGTTTTATTAGCAAAAGCTTCAATCATGGGCCGCGTCAAATTTCTTCGTGATTAACATCAATATTTTCATTGAATATTAAGACCCACGACCAATTTCACCTTATTCGCGTCACTAAAGTCCAGATTTTTCCTTGTTTCAACGAGATTTTCGGATTATTTTTAATATATTATTCCATTATAAACTTCAAAAATTTTCATTGATTAGTGACACTCATGGGAAATTATCATCGATTTAACCTACTCGTTCATTAACGTCGAGATTGAGCCGGCTTTTAGATCGTAACTTTTGGTCTTCGTTGAACGTGGTTTGTGCATTCATCGGTTGGAAGAGACGAATGCATAGTGTTACCCAGAATGCGTTAATTGTTATCGAATATGCATGAACTGTTACCCAGAATGCATAAAGTGTTACCCATAATTTAATAAATTGTTAACCAGGATGCATAAATTGTTACCCGGTATGCATAAATTGTTACTAGCGAGCGTTTTTATTAGCAAAAACTTCAACCATGGCCGCATCAAATTTCTTTGCGATTACATCAATATTTCATTGAATATTAAGACTCACGACCAATTTCACCTTATTCGATCACTAAAGTCCAGATTTTTCCTTGTTTCAACGAGAATTCGGATTACTTTTAATAAATGATTCCATTATAAACTTCAAAATTTTCATTGATTGTGACACCCATGGGAAATTATCATCGATTTAACCTTATTCGGTCATTAACGTCGTGATTGAGCCGGCTTTTAGATCGTAACTTTTGGCCTTCGTTGAACGTGGTTGTGCATTCATCGGTTGGAAGAGACGAATGCATAGTGTTACCCAGAATGCGTTAATTGTTACCGAATATGCATGAACTGTTACCCAGAATGCATAAAACGTTACCAGAATTAATAAATTGTTACCCAAGATGCATAAATTGTTACCCAGAATGCGTAAATTGTTACTTCCCGAAATCTTCAGTATACGTCGCATAAAAATTTGATTCAAAATTCTTCACCACTTCTTTCGTAAACTCAATAATTCTCGTTTATTAGTAAAACCCATTATCATATTCATTCAATTTCGTCTTAATCGGCCACTAAAATCGATATTTAGTCCATTATATTATCGTTTTTTCGAAGTGAAATTTCGACATTGTTTCTTCTTACACTCTAAATTATTCGTTTATTATAACTACCCATGGAAAAATGAAGTCGATCCCATCTTCTTTGCACCTTAAAACGACATTTCAGCCTGTTCTATGGTCCTCACACCAACCCAAAATCGAAAGATGAAGATGATGGCAATGGCTGTAATTTTGCCAACTACAAAGGACATATTTGTCATTTCCTGTCATATGGGTCCTTGAAACTATTGTTTTCGGTACCTAGGTCCTTCAGCCTAATTTTGGTACTTATGGGGCCTGAAACCTTTTCAAAATTAGATATTGGGGACTGAACCCAAATTTACCCAATTTCAAACGATTTGAAAAGAAGCCCAAAGATTTTACCAGCGCACATTCAAACTCCTCCTTCTCCACTGTCTATATCTCTGATAGAAAGATTATCCACTGTCCTCTTGCCGGCATCTTATTTCCAGTGTTTTACAGTTCATCATAATTCAGTATCTGCCTTGTGATGTGACGTCATGATTGGGTTGAGAGATTTCTGAAATCGGTGCAGTTCTCTTTTCTTTTTTCCTTTCTCTCTTCCACCGCAATTCCTTGTAAATATTCTTCCAGAAAGGCGCAGCATTTGATATTCGGAATGGAACCGAACTAAGCGTCACCCGTAGTGAGACTGCTTGATTTCACCCACCAATTTCGGGAATGTGCGTGGAATTGCTGATTCCAGCCGCAATTTTCAAATGCCAGAGCGTAAGCAGACTCAGTTTCAGTCTACATTAACGGCGTTAGCACAGTCCCAACCAGTTCGCGAATGCGAGAGCTCGGAATCGAAAGTGAGATCGCGACCAGCGGCTGTGCCTAAGCCTGCAATGCAGTTATGGAGATTTCCTCCTTTCATCTGCTTGGCAATTTTATTTGTGTTTTTCTTTTTGTGTATAGGTTTTCGAGCTTTAGTTGGGAGTTTAACGAGTCCCTAGCTTCAGTTTGTTTCGGGTCTCATAGGGTCTCAAGCTTTAGTTGGGACTTTGATGAGTCCCTTTCTTAAGGTCCATGCTTAATAATCATGTGTACTTGGTTTGTGGTAATCAGGTTTCGTGCTTCCTTTGTTGATAAATTTTGCCCGATTTGGCAATCTCTTATATCCTACTGAAAATGATCGACTCGAAGGTAACATGATTTTGTATGTATGTGTTATAGTTACGGTTTCTTTTCTAACATTGAAGAGTAAGTAAAGCGCAGTATTTAGGAATTCTTGCATTGTATGATTACTGCTAAAGAGGAAGATCATGTTCAGGAGCCCACTGCCCCCAAGCCGAGAAAGACTAGTAATGGAAAGAACAATAACACTCCGAAAAAGAAGAAGAATTGCAATGCAAGCACTCGAGGTGCCTTAAACTGTAAGTACATCTATCCAGTCAATCCTCTTCTCTGAGATTTCTTATGCTTTTGACTTTTGAGTCGACAGTTATATGTTATGATCGCTAGGTACTGTGAGTGCTTTCTTGCTCAGGTATACTGCGATGCATGTAATTGCACCAATTGTTTCAATAAAGAAGAGCACGAGGATGAAAGGAATGAATCTATCAGCTCCATTTTGGAGAGGAATCCGCAAGCTTTTCTACCCAAGATAGCAAAAAGTCCAAGTGCAAATGCAAATGGGGTATGTGATGTAATGTAGCATCGTGGGCAATGAGAATTGAGGCTCTGTCCAACTTTGACCATCAATTCAGCAATCGCATGTTGTGTTTGGATATGCACTGACGATGGCTCATATCTCTATTCTTATTCGAAAGATTCAGGTGGAGTGGAGCACAAAAGGGGATGTAAGTATAAGAAATCTACCTGCCTCAAGAGGTACTGTGAATGCTTCCAGGCCAATGTTTTTTGCTCAGATAAATGCAATTGTGTGGCTGTAAGAACTCCGAGGAAGTGAGGAGAGAAAATCACTCTGAGCGCCCGGCAAACTCTTTCATGACGCAACGAGCAGGCATTGCTGCCACTGTTGCCCCTGCAAATTCGAACAACATCAGGAATGAGGCAGTTGTTTCTGGGGCATCACATAATGCTCACCTTCCTCAATTTCATAAGGTGCTTCTGCTTTGTGAAAATTATGGCTGACTAGCTGCCATGATATAGCATATCTTCTTGAATATGATTTATGTAAAGACGAAACATTATTCTCATATTTAATCAGGTAATCGCATGGTATCTCACGCTCTTGTTCATTGCCTTCATTGCGTGCCAGGACGACTCCTACGACTTACAGGTGGATTTGAAACTAAAGTACATTTTTTGGTTCAAACATTGAAGTTTATATATCAAGACTTTCCTCTGAGTCTGAGTATCTACCCCTTGTCTCAATCGCTTTTTTCCTGCATGAACTTAAGGTCTCCTTTATCTGGTATACTCCAAGTACAGCACGTGAATGACTTCTGTACTCTGTTGATTGAACTTACGACAAAAGCAACGTCGACTCTCTCAGGTTTCTGTTAATTTGAGAAATTTGTTGATTTACTCGAGTCATAAATGTGATGAGGTTTGTAACAAAATCCTACTACAACATATACAAACATCATATCTACATTCAACTCAGCATTGTTGCGATTCGTTTTTCTGTATTCAGCATCCATTATCTGATGTTTTCATTTTGTTTCTCTAGCTTCAACCCACGGAGAAGATGGCAGTGATAATGCTGCCATGGATTCCTGTGAATGCCAAGAGATGAAGAACAGTGAAGATTCTAATCATATGCCTCAAGATGCCAGACCATTATCTCCTGGAACACTTGCTTTGACGTGCAACGAACGAGACACAAATTTGTCAACGTCTGATGCTCACGACTCCAATTCAAGGTTGGAATTAATAAATACAACTTCGGAGGACCGATCTGATATGGTATATACCGAGCAAGAAAGGCTTGTGTTGAAAACATTTCTCGGTCTCCTCAACAGACTAACTACTTGCAGTTCCATTGAAGGTCTCCAATCTTTCTCTCATTTTCAGTATGCTTTCTTTTTTGGTATTGATCCCAGTCCCAGGCTATTTTTTGCAGAATCAAAAGCGGAACATGAGAGGAGTTGACATCAGTGAATTATATGGCGTTGCCTATTAAAGGTACTCGCCTGTAATGATCTCAGTTAGTAGTACTATGACGCTGATAAATTATTCATCAGAAACATTCAAGCTCCTTCACGCCGAGGCGTTTGTTATATTGTTCTTTTCTTTTCCCCCTTTTTAACATTTTTGCCATCCTTTGATGGATGCATAAAAACTGGCTAAAAAAGCTCATTTGCCTCGGTGGAAAACCAAGCGGAGAGCAGGCAGATAACGGCCACGATAAACGCAACCAAAATTGATTATATGCGAAATCCTTCTTTCGCCACAGATAGAGAGATGAGATCATGAACTTGATTTCAATGCACCCTCAAGTGCTATAAGCAACAATTATTTCTGTACTCAATATTCAAACACCAATGCATCAAAAGAAAACGAAAATCAATACGGAATGCGGACCCTCACCGAGGACGGCCCCGACGTCATATCCTCCAAAATCCGACCTAAAGCTCCTTCGTCACCGCACCCTCCTTCCCATCCCAATAACCGTATCGTCCCACTGAACACGACCCGCACGTAAACACCGCTCCCGATAAGCATCTCTCCTCCGCTCCCTTCCCTTCTTCCACCGTAACGTCCCCAACCCTAATCCCGCTAATCTTCCCCTCCCTCACCAAATCCTCCGCGAGGACCAAAACCCTCTTCGCCGTACACCCTCCCAATATACCCTCGAACCTCGGCATCATAAGCTCCCTCTCTCCATTCACAAACGCCACGTTCATGTTCGGTCCCTCCGCTACAAACCCGCGCCCGTCGAGCCATATCGAGGCGTACGCGCCCTTTTCCTCCGCCTCCATCTTCGCCAGTGCGTTGGGTAGGTAGTTCGTGCTCTTCACCGCGGCGAACCGAGGAGGCTTGATGGGCACAGTGGACGTAATTACCCTTACGCCCTCGCGGCTCGTCGGGGTGGCGGGAGTTTAGGTCTTTGATCACCCGGCGTAGAGGGACGGGCCGTGGCAGTTGGCAGGCGACAGTTGGAAGTCGCCGGGGCCCGCCGAGAGCCAGTACCTTAGCGAGCCGTTTCTGCATTGAGATGAGCTCACGTTTGTATGAGGATGGATCGAATGGCGGCTCTTTCGAATGGGAGTGTGATCTTGGCCATTGATGAGGAGCCTATGAAGCGGTCGATGTGTTGGTCGAGTTCGTAGAGGTGGCCGTCGACGATGGCCGCGGTGTCGAAGACTGAGTGGCCTCTGTGGACCATGTGGTCGTCCATGGGTACGACCATGGCCGAGGGGTCGGTTACTATTCCGCCGAATATGCTTGAGTACATAGCCACGTACTGCTGATTGCTCTTGAAGTTTTCGCGGTACGACCTTAGTCTGTCGATTGCCTTGAGAAAAAACAGAAAGAGGAATGGATCATGCGTGGCATTTCACTTTTTAGCGGGGAAAACGCCATTTTTGGTTCAATGTTTGAGATATGGGCGCTTTCGGTCTCCCACTAAGTCCCCAATTTTACCATTTTTGTGCCATTTGTTCCCTCTGTTAATTTAACTGTTAGTTTGGACGGAATTGCGGGTCGGGCCTGCCCGAATTTACGAGTCGGGACGTATTTAAATCTTTTCCCCTTAGTTCCGATCGAACCGACGGTTCGGACCGAAACAGTACAATTTGATCAGATTGGAAACCGAGAATGGCATTTCGAAAGTTCGAAAAGCTCATACCCCTAACAATGAGAACAGAAAATGGCAGTTGGCCCTTTTTATTTTATCAAATCACAAACTTGTCTCAGCAATCGAGTGCAGAGAAAAGGAAAGAGCGAAACCTCTGCGCAGGTAAGGAGCGGAACATCTGCTATTTGAGCGGCGTCTGCTTTAGGAAGAAGCATATTAGAAATTTAATAGACTGTTTAGAAAAAAAAAGAACTCCAGCACAATTGAATTATGCTTCGTAATACCTGTTGGAAGGTGAGTTTTGCTTGAATTGTCGACGACGGCATTTGATTGAAAAGAGGATCTTCGCAGTCGACCGCCGAGTTGCAAACAAAAAGACCCATTTCTTGAAGACAAGAGATTGCTCGAGAGTGAGAGATCGTTCGCCTTTGATTGGAGGAAAGAGGAGACGGTGGTGTGAGCAGAATACGATGCCATGGATAGATAGCTTCGCTACCGTTGACCGTTTCTGATGCGTAAAAAAAACCAAGAGCTGATCTTCAGACTTATGCTCACTTTTCTTATTTCTTTTAATCAATAGGGAGGACAAAGCCGGCAAGAAATGTCTTGCTTGGTTCGTTTTCTTCGTCCACTGTCATGACAAGACCGATTAAAAAGCGATATTTATTTACAACTTGTCAATCATCAGTTTAACTTGAGACAATTTAAGGGAGTTAGAATGAAAGGGATATGAAGATCAACAATTCATTCAAACTATAAATAACTAACTAGTCAAAATATCGTAAGATACTATATAGAATCTACCGAATTGATGAGTTTTCTTTTTAAAAGTTGTAATACAAAACGAGTAATAAAGGTGCATGTTATCGACTCAACGGATAATAAATTTCAAAGGGTTAGAATGGACTAGTGGGGAATAAAGATTATTTTCAACATAAAGACCGCACACTGCTAAGACTAGCGTTGCAAATGGATCGAATTTTAGTTTGATTTGCAATTTGATTCGAAATTTTAAGATTCGAATTTGAAAATTTCAAATATGAATACGAATGGAAATAGTTCTTTTTATTCGATTAATATCCGAATACGAATAAAATATCACAATATTCTATTCGAATATTTATCGAATAATTCGATTCGAATATATTAATGTTGAATACTATATTTAAATATAATATATGATTAATAAAACATTTAAATATTATATATTATAATGTAATATATGTTTAAATATAATTTATTATAATTCAATATATATTTTAAATATAATATGTTTATATTAATAGAAACAAAAGATTACTTTGAATACAAATATTTGATATTCGGTTCGAATATTTGAGAAAATCTTCAAATTCGATAAGAATCGGTTTTATGATTCGATTAAGGGGCATTTTCATTTCAGTCCCTACATAAGTATCATTTAGGATTCAGACCCTCTTGGGATAAAATTTAGTTTAAGGACCCATTTTTATGCAGTACCACTTTACTGCTCTTACATGCCAGTATGTTGAAATTCTATACCACAAAACCATAATTCGCTACCAGTTTATAATCATCTGATACCAGTTTATTTTCTGCAGTACCACTTTATTGCTCTGACATATCAGTATGTTGAATGTTTGTAACACAAAACGATTATTCTCTACCAGTTCATATATCTTTCTTACCACTTTTTTACACCACACAAAATAGGTCTTTAACCAAAAAATTCTCAAATAGGGCCTGAATCGAAATCAAACCCTTAATAGGGCCTGATTTCGAATTGATTTCGAATTGACCCTTCGATTAATTAAATATTCGAATATTCGTATTCGTATTCGATGTCATCCAGTATGAATAGAATATTGTGGTATTCGAATCGACTCAATTCATTTGCAACCCTACCTACGACACACCACAAATATCTCCAATCGAAAAATGCATTCTCAAACCCAAACTTACTCTCAAACTCAAAATGCAGTAATTCTTCTCCAACCGACAACCCAATTCTGACTCAAAAGACCACATTTGTAATCGCATGAAATCATATTCCCACAATTACTGTCCCCCTCTACGTCCCAAATAATCAGATCCCTTGATTTTTTAAATCCTGTGGTTAATTTTCTTTTTTATTTATGAATTCCTTTAATTCTATATTCCACCATATCACAAAATCATCGTTATTTCATGTGATTTATAAGATAAACATAAATAAAACACATTAAATTTATTGCTTGTTTTATGATGATCATTTGATATCCATATTATATATTTTTCGATAATCATAAGAACCATTTTAACAAACTGGGACAGGAAAGGACAGAGATTGTGGGACAAATGATTTCAACCGATCTGCAATATTCTCTTCTACCCGGTTTTTTACCCATTGAGTTTACAACTTTACAAGTTAGACCACATAACAGTTTTAAATTCGATTGAGAAATTTTTTTTTTAAAATAAATAATAAACTCAATATTCTTTCATGTAAAAAAAAAACGTAGAAAAAAAGTATTATTAATAACGAGAGTTTATTTTATATATTTAATTATTTTTTATTTCTTATGTGGGTACTTTTCATAATTAAAATAAAAGGGTATATAATTGTAAATTTTTCAACGCATTTTTGGGATATCTCACTCCCAAATGCGTTTAACACATGAGAGAGAAGATGAAAGTTTATTTTGAGTTTGCGTTTGGTGTATGGATGGAGAACTTATGACATGTATTTTGGGATTTTGGGTATCGATTAGATATGCTCTTAGCCGTCCAGTATATTCCCGTGCAATGCACGGTATTAGCTATTCCTAATTTTTATATGCTAATAAATTAGTAAATTAATGTGTGCTAGTGGATAGTTATTGACTAAATTCATGATAGTGGGTAGCTTCTACTTTTTTAAATTTAAAATAATTATTGGTTAACCAATGTGAGTTTTATATCTTTTAAAGTAATTATTTTTGAAAGTAAAGAGATGGACACATGTCCCCCTATCATGAAAGCTACATTTCTATTTATATATAAGATATCTCACTCCCAAATGCGTTTAAACACATAAGAGAGAAGATGAAAGTTTATTTTGAGTTTGCGTTTGGTGTATGGATGGAGAACTTATGCATATATTTTGGGATTCTGGGTATCGATTAGATATGCTCTTAGCCGTCCAGTATATTCCCGTGCAATGCACGGTATTAGCTATTCCTAATTTTTATATGCTAATAAAATTAGTAAATTTAATGTGTGCTAGTGGATAGTTATTGACTAAATTATGATAGTGGGTAGTTTATACTTTTTAAATTTAAAATAATTATTGGTTAGTTTTGTATTTTTTAAAGTAAATTATTTTTGTACTAAGTAAAGAGATGGACACGTGTCCCCCTATCATGAAAGCTACATTCTATTTATATATAAGATTTCTATTAACTTGCTAGGAACAAAATTCTATTACCACGGAACTTATTGTCCTTACCGCTCATGTATTAACAAACTGGACTATCTAATTCGAAACTATGATATTGTTTTTTCAAAATTAACGTTTTTTAATCAAATTATCAAAGTTAACTCCCAACGGCACCTACTTCAAATAATGGTCACCGCGCCATATCAGTTTTCTAACTATTTTTAAAAATTGTATTGTATATCTTGGATGTAAATAATTCTATCTTCAGCTAAGTCTTCATATCAGCCTCAACAGTAAAACCATGGCTACTCATGTCATTCAACTAATCATATATTTTGTTGGTGTGATACAACAAAATGGTGACAGCCTCATATAGTAATAATTCAATTGCATATCGAAGATTACTCCGTCACACAAACTTCCCCCAACTTCTTTCTTTGTTATACGACATTGTAGGAGGTCGATAGAAACAATTTCTTTCTCAAAATATACTTGAAGAACGAGTACGAATGATTCAAGGAGTTGTTCATATACTCTTAGAGGTAAATCCGATCAAGATGTTGAGTTCTTCCATTCATATTCTGGTTTCAACTGTTGCATATTTTATCGAGTCAGTCCAACACAGAAATTCCTCTGATCTCAATCAAACTCTCACATATGACGAACCAATATTTGACCAATCGGTATACTAAAAAACTCACTCTCAAACACAATCGACGAAGCAGGTCTATCAACAATCATTCTGCTGATGATCCCATTGCCAGAGAATGAACGGGGGTGAACGACTCCGGAACGGATAAGTTTGCTCGATTCGAAGATCTACCTGATCCCGTTATGATGATGAAGCGAATGTCGAACATCAACCTAATCCGTCACAGCACAAGGAACTACATCCGACTGTGCCAGCTTACAAAACTTATGAGATGGCTCCAGAAGCAAGTGACGATGACTATGGAGGACTTGTTCACTATGACGGGAACGAAGGTTATCTGAACCTAAGATCATCTTCCAGAGCAAATCACATTCAAAGAGTGTGGTCAACGCATTATTCACTTAAACACACAGAAGAGAATATCGGATTTTGGAGAGCAACATTGCATTATGGTACATTACGTGTAAGTGTAACCATAGTCCAACATGCGTCTGAAGGCTACGTACATGTCACAAAAAGAGAAAGGTTACTGGACAGCAAGGTAGCATGTCGAGCACGCGTGCTTGATGTATGAATTGCCAGACACACGTCGTAACATATCTCATGATGTTTTTGCCGATTTGTGGTTTCTGTCATTCAGGTCAATCCTCAAATATCTTCCAAAGGATGTGAGACAAAAGGTCAAAAACAGCTACGGCTACAAAATTACTTATCTTCAAGTGTGGAGGAATTTAAAGCGTGCGATGAGGATCATGTATGGTACACGGGAGATCTATCCAACAACTACCAAAATTCATGAAAGCTCGCAAGCGCGAAATTAGCCACGATTGTGAGATGAAGACATATCACAAACATTAATCATAATATGGTATGCTTTCTGGAGCTTTAAACATAAACAGTTTTCAACATCGTCGAAAGGTAGTTTGTATAGATTGAACTCATCATTTCACGAAATATAAGCATAAGATGTTGATTGATGCAAGTCTTCATGCTCACCAGAACGTCTTTCCACTTGCCCTATCAATCGTGGATGAAAAACCTGTGGATCTTCGTATTGGATTTTGAACTTAAGGAATTTGCACGTATTGAAAATGAGAAAGTCTGTTAATCTTGCGACTAGATGTGCTATACTTGTGAAAGAATTTCAGAGTTTTACACAGTTTTTTTTTTTCAGAATAACAAATCTAACTTTTACAAGGAGTTAGAAAACAATAGTTAAAGGACCTACGTCAACGAGCGAGCATGACACACACACAGAGAAGTTAACCAAACGATGGATCAAATTAAGGCAATCAATGAGAATGCTAGGAAGTGGCTTGTGAAGTCCCGCTTGAGAAGTGGAAGTTCGCGTGTATGGGGTTCGTCGTTGCGGTACAATGACAACAAATATATCAGATGCATTGAATAGAGTCTTAAAAGGAGCTCGATGTCTGCCACCACTCCAATATTACAGCTATCTTTGCATCGCACGATTAAATACTTTTTTGGTAGGTATCAAGAGGTATTGTGATGGAGAATTCCAAACTATGTGGTTATATTATGCCACAAAAATATCGTGAATGTAGCAGGAAGTCAAGAAGCCTTACCGTAAGAGAATTTGATTAGTCAAGAAGGTCCGCCGAGGTATATATCAGGTATATAAGCTACTACGTACGTGGTTGGATCGAGCCATATTTTTACATGCACAAACAACTTGTCGTAGCTTTGGGCTTAATTATGCTCAACACGTCACCACATACTACGATAAAGAAGCTTATTTGAGAACTTACTGGGATCGCTTTGTTCCTTTGGACGACGAGCGTTATTGGGAAAAATCGAGTTTTAACTATTCCACAATTCGCGACGTAGAAACTGAACGGGAGCCAGGAGGTACTGAACGAAAAGGATTGCGAACGAGATGGATAGATCGGAGAGGCTGCAAGACGAAGTGAAGGCTATGTAAAATTGTTTGTGTTTTGAAAGTTTGATGCAATGTTTGATTTATGTGTATTTAAGTATACTAGTGTAAGCCCGTGCGTTGCACGGGCCTATTTCTTGGATGAGTTATTTACTGATGCAGAATATTGTACTTCAGATATGCGATTTTTGCACCTGAGATTTTGCACTGTCGATGTTTGCAACACAGAGGTTTGCACGTCCAATGTTTGCACTACCGAGGGCTTGTATGACTGCGGCTTCTCAATGTATGACTGCTCACAGAAACAACTTAAGGGATTCTTCAATTTTAAATTGTTTAAGTAAACAGTTTAAATTGTTTACGAAAAGTTGTTGACATGCATCGCAAGAGTTTTCTCCACCGTTTTTTGAAATCAAACGGTGGTCTCTCCAACGTGCCTGTTTTCCTAATGGATCCCCTCTTGACTGATTGGAAATATTAGTGCTTTCATTTTGCCAGCAATTTCGCTCCTTAGTTGAAGGGATGTTAGTTGTGGATGGTATGTGAAAAGATATGTGATTAAAAAACAGAATTACTATTAAATGCAGCAATAATAACTTATTTAACATCGAAGTAGCTAAGACCAAATATTGAAAACACTGCTACGGTGAGAAACTCTCTGAATTCCTGGATCAGTTTTGGTGAAACATCGTACACGTCATCTTCAGCAAACATGAATGAAAAATGCTGATCGCAGCATGTATACTCCACATTCGCCGCTGATTCATACAAGAAAAGAGACAAACAATTTATGTAAGAAATCGTGATTCTACAAAATAAATAGTGTCAGCATTACCTTATAGTCTGATGGGGAAGTTAGGATCTCTAAAACAGTGAAGTCCACGATTGAGTCAGTTATGCGCAAATCTCGAAGAATATATGGGATCATAAGTCGTGTTTTTTGAAATGCCTCTTCAAAGGATCTCAATCCCTATCAACCGAAGGTTCATAGTCATGTACTATTACTGACTGTTTTTATAATCAATAATGCACAGTATCCGGTGACATTTATTTATGTGACTGGGATAACTATAAGATCTGTTTCCTCCCAAGGAAGAGACGACCAATCCTTAACAATTCCTTGTACATATGGTCAAATGACAGATAGGTCCATACGTCCATCGCTCTTATATCTGCTGCAAATATTTGGTTGAACGCTGTACGCATAAAAGAAACCCTTGACTTTGGGAAACTTGCATGTGATTGCTTCTAATAAATCCTCTTAAGCATTCATCTATGTGTTGTTGGAGAATAGAATACATAATAAGAATATGTGCAAAAAAAATTAACGGGAAAGATGATTAACTATTGTACCTCATCATGTAGCCAACTTCCTTCGTCATAAGGTTTTTGAAGAATTCTTTGCCGCGTTCTTCTGGGAATAGCGTACCAACAGAATCTATATCGTTCATTGTTTCTATTGTCGCTGATACACGCGGAAAGAATTTTAACATCTTGTTGACATGCATCGCAAGACTTTTCTTTACCGGGACGTTTTGAAATCAAAGGGTGCCCCTCCAACGTGCCTGTATTACGTTCCTTCCGTTCTCCGTCAGGTGTAGGGCTTCTCTTTCCTGTAGAAATCGGATGTGGAATTGTAAGTAATAACAATGTGTTCAATATGCTAAATAATGTTTCACATACCAAGTGTTTGTTCTATACGCGATAGCCTCAAATCGATTTCTGAGTAATTTTCGTTAATCTTCACTGTCAGATCGTCGAACCTTTCAGTAACATATTCGACCTAGCCATCTATTTTACGTTCTATACGATCAACAAATTCTCTAGCTTTCTGATGAAGTCCCGCAACAATGCTGTCAAATAATCTCTTATTTGATTCATCATTTTGTGGAACCTTTTTTTTTGTGTATGTAATGGTGTTAAAATTATGAAAATGATTTGATTTATATATAGTATAAGTCGATGTTAAGGAACTAAAAAGACACTACTCACTACTCATAACGTCTTAGTAGAATGTATCGGTTTGCCTTATTTAAATCAGTTCCATGATTATATGTATTTAGTGTGCATTCATACTGTCTTAATTGTTTAGATAATATTTCAATGTGTCCTTTCGTTTCAACGGTTATCATAATTACGCAGTAATTAGTGAGCGGTTATATTGCTTAAGTAATAGATCGATGCGCCTTTTGAGTCCAATGATTATCATGATTAGAGAGTAATTACTAACGGTTAATCCACTCTGTCGTGTTAAATTCAGTAGTGTCTACATGATTAAGAACGTACGTATGTCTAGATTAAGTGTAACAGTAAGATAGTGAGTCTTGTAATGTAGTTATGTCTAGTTGAAGTATAACAGTAATACTTTTAGTCTTGTTAATTTTAGCAGTGTAATTTGCTAAAAATGTTTGGTGTGTTTCGTGAATGTTAGTGGATTGATAAATATAGTTACATTAATGAATGATCTGATACCGTCGGACTGTACAGATTTCTGCATTACTGTACTGTAGTTGCAGGTAGCGTACTTTTCGTTTGCACTACCGTATACCAGTCGTGTAGAATAGGCCGTCTTTTCTAATTACACGACTGTTTGATTCGAAGTCGTGCAAAATATAGCATAGCATGTTATTACATTGCGCCAAATCATTGCTTGACGCGACAATAACATTTGAAAAATAAAATGGTCAGTAGTGTGCAATTCGGTAGTGTATTAATCTATTTTAATTTCGTAAACCATAATTAATATACGTTTTAATTTCCAAAATGCACTACCGACTTCCACACTATTGACCATCAGTAGTGTGCAAATCGGTAGTGCAGCATGGAGAAGTTAAACTTATTTAGTTCATGGTGACGTGCAACTGTTCCTGAGTACTTTGAAATGTGATGCTGTAATATATGTAGTCTTTTGGTAATATATGTAATATATATGTAGAAATATATGTACATTAACGATAAAATGGCCAACCACAGTAAAATGGTCAGTAGTGTGCAAGTCAGTAGTGCACTATGCAAAGTTAAAGTTATTCAGTCTAGTTTGATGTGCAGCTGTTCCTGACATGCTTATCAATTTACATGCTTATCAAGATTATGCCTAACATTTATTTAGTTAACAATATTTTCAACATTTTTCCTACTTCGAACAATAACATTTGAAAAATATGATGTCAGTAGTGTGGAAGTCAGTAGTGCAGTTTTGATAAGTTAAGCTTATTCATTTCAAGATGACGTGCAACTGTTCCTGAGTACTTTGAAATGAGATGTTGTAATATGTTGTATTCTTTTGGTAATATATGTAGTAATATATGTAGTAATATATGTACATTAACGATAAAAGGGACAACCACAATAAAATGGTCATTAGTGTGCAATTCGGTAGTGCATTGTGCAAAAGTTAAACATATTCAGTTATGTTCATCAGTAGTGTAAATTATAGACCAATTCCTTTTTGGAACAATAACATTTAAAAAATAAAAAAACGGTAATTTGTCCGATTGCTGTCATAATTAATATCTGTTTTAATTTCTAATAAAATAGTCAGTAGTGTGCAATATGATAGTGCATCATGGAGAAGTATGAAATGATATGCTGTAATATATGTACATGTTTTCAATTGCAACAATGATTCTCCATTGCTTTCGAAAAGTACAAAGTTAATAATCAGTAATTGTCATTCTGGGGAGGGAACCATTAACTGAAAATTAAAAGTCGTTACACAATTCTGCATCAATGTGTCTGTCATGCATTATATACAAAGTAGAAAGGCAGCAACTACTAATCTTCATTCTGTGGCGGCCAATGCCAGTATTGGAAAAATACGGAAGCCGTTAGATATTTCCTGAATTCATCAACGTGTGATGGCAATATCCTGTGGAGCTTGTCGTTTCGAACAAATGATGCAAACGCATTCCGTAGCACATGTATTCCGTTGTCTCCGCTTTAAGAGCACACCATAAAATTGGAAAATGTCATATGCAAGAATTTAATGTAACACTCAATTATTATGTATAGACAATTATGTTACCCGTTAAGCTGTTGCAAATATTTCTATCCCTTTTTATGACAAATTGCTCTCCACAGTCCTTTACGCCTATCCTTTTCAGTACATACGGTATGATGAATTGTGCATTACCCAAGGCTTCTCTTGTCTTCCACAGTTCTTCATCCGATGTTGTGTCCGAATCCAAGACCACAATGGTTTTTGTAGCTGGGGAAGCAAAGCAAAGCACCCAATGTCTATGATCAATTTTCACCGGGAATAATATAGCCTTAACTTTTAACCAGCTGCATGATGGCCATTCTGCATTGCCATAAAGGATGGATGTAATTAACTGATTCTCTGTAGCGGACAATTTTTCGTCAGCACTATGATGTCTCTTTCTCAGATCGTTTCAGGAAGGTCTACAACTATCAAGCCAACAATCTCATCACCGGAATGAGTTCATATTGTTTTCCTCGATGGCCTCGTCTAATTAGTAATATTGATAATTCAGTAGTTTCACCGGACTCATATCTGTCCCGCGCCATATGGAAAATTTTAGCCAGTTATTGCATGCATCCATCATTTTCAATAAGCCCAATAATCACTTCTGCATCCAAATTTCCGAGCTTTTTTTGGACAATGTACCTAAACGGTTATATATTTCATTTGATGTGTCGTAGATGTAGAGCTGCGCAAATTTGGAGGATGACCTTCAGCAGCAAGTAATGAACCAATAGTATGACAATTTTGTCCGTGTATTCTGTATACGTACGAACCTGCCCTTGCCTTCACTTTTGCGTCTTTTTGCACCCATTGATGTGAATGAAAGGATTGAGTTATAGACTCTTATAGATTGCCGGAAAGATCTATCGGATAACTTTTCTGAAAGATACAATGGAGGATCTACAAGAGGAGGCAGTGAAACTCTTCCTTGACTACACCACAGGGAAATAACTAATTTGCCATCATTCATTTTTCCTTTTACTGATTCTGATTTCCACATCACAGTAAGAACATTGAGTGATATTGTCTGATGTTTTGGTCTGAGAATTTGTTCTGATTCTTTCACTTGATACGTAATCTGTTAAAACAAACCCTTCTTTCATATTAAAACATCATTTGGACATTACTACATAAACATTTGAAATCTGTAGTACTGACATTTACCCTGTAATGAACTTCCAGGTATCCGTTCATTGTCTCCAAATAATCTTGTATGACCGTTGTGCGAGAAGCGTTTTCTCTTTGATGGCGCTGTTAAAATATTTGGAAATTAAATAAGTAAATCAAAGTCGCCATGATATTCGAATCTGTTATGGTAAAATATGTCTAATATAATTCTTGATGAAATTTGCTGTACCATTCTGAGACGATCGGTAGAATCATTCATATTAGCCTCTTCGGAAGATTTTCTTTTTCTTTTTTGTTGGATGCTTGCAATACGATCTACAACATAAAATAAGAATTGAAGAAAGACATTATTTTCACAAAATGTAATACAAAGATAGATGGCATTACCGAGCTGCAAATCAATTTCGGAATTTTTATGCAATATTGGCACATATTGGTATTGGAAAAATCTTGAAGAGTCTTGTATGTTCTATGTAAGTGTGTCATAACTCCTTAGCAGATTCCGGCAACGATCATGCTCATTTTTTGAGTAACAGTCGACTTGTTTCGATATTCTTCCGGTTAAACGATCAAGAAATAATGTAGCTCCTGAAATATCTTTTTAACGGAATCTTCAAAATCTTTCTCCATTACTTATTCTTTAATTTTTGCATCACTATAGATCGATTGTGTCCTATTATACTGATTTCTTTTCAGCGATGATATTCTAATCCTTTCTTAAGATGTAAAGTTTAACTGCCATAAATTTCTCATCCTTATAACTCCTTGTCCTGTAACAGCAATTATTAACATTCTCCCAGCTATCTGAGGAGGCACGTTACATATTTATAGTCGTTGCTTCGGGATTAGATGCATGACATGAAATACAGCTGGATAAAATATGTCATCTAACGTTAAATTGTAACTAATAATGTACTGAAAAGGTGAAATAAATTATAGTTAATTTTAGACCGTGGTATAATGTTCACACATAGTTGTATTTATTTGTAAATAAAAAGTATTTTTATCTGGAAAACGTTATGGCGAATTAGTTAATGACATCAGTTTATGTCCATCTGAATTCGTCAGACATGAAGGGAATAATGATATGTAGTTAAATATATGAAAAATTTTAACGATACAATGTATCTTCGCTACCTTAATGCTATAGTTGATACGAATCATGCGCACTAATTAATTATATGGAAGTTAACTTAATCGCGATTTTAACGATACAATAATTGTTTGCTAGATTACTTAATGCTATAATTCATACCAATCATGTATTGTTCTAATGCGATAATTAATTATCTGGAAGCTGCGGCGTGAGCAACGATTGGTGCAGTGTAATAAGGGGCTATGCTATATTTTGCATGATTGCGACTCAAACAGTCGTGTAATTACAGGAGACGCCTATTCTGCACGACTGGTATACAGTCGTTAACGAAAAGCACGCTATCGACAACTACAGTACAGTAGTGCAGAAACCTTTTCAGTCACATGGTTTCAGTAGTGCAATTTATCAGCTAGTAAATCCCGCAAGTCAAGTTTTCAGCCCTACGATTTCAGGACTATCAATGATGTGTTTTGAGTCGTGCAGTGTAACATAAGCCACCATGGGTAATTGAAACTTACCAGTCCAACGATTCCACAGCATCACACAGCGATTGGGTACAGTGTAATAAGAGGTTGTGCTATGTTTTGCACGAATGCGAATCAACAGTCTCGTAATTACAGCATACGACATATTCCGCATCACCGTTACACGATTGTGTAACGAAAAGTACGCTATGGTCAACTGTAGTGCAGTAGTGCATAAATAATTTACCAAAAATTCCCGATGTTAACGATACAATGTACGTTCGGTAGCTTACTTAATACTATAATTCATACGAATCATGTAATAGTTCTAATGCAATAATTAACTATTTCGAAGCTTTCGCGTCACAATATTTTGTACAACTGCGAATCAAACAGTCATGTAATTACAGGATACCGCCTATTCTGCACGACTGTTTATCATTGCGGGAAAGATAATTATCCAGAGGTATCATTAACGTAAGGCATAGAGGGAGAGGTCATAAACGTCTATACTGTAAAATCGATTTTCAACGGAATGAAAAAGACATATATGGTATAAACGTAAGCACATGATAGACCCTAATCGGAATGCATCCATTTGTTTCATACACTGCGGGATGCTGAGAAGAGATATATTTTACATCCTAGATGAGGTATATTTGGAGCTACCATTGTTTCTGGTACATTGGAAGTAACCAATTAGGGTTACGATGAAACCTAGAAATCTATATCTGATCCAGGTGCAGTAGTACAGAATATAAATATTTCTATATATAATCTATCTGAGACGACATACCTTGTTGAGTCATTTTCTGTTGAATTTATCACGAACAATTTTACGGTTTATCCTTCCACAGTAAAATATTTCTGCATTCGTCAAATATCCGAAGACATCTAAGTCATGGAGTCATTAGATCACATAATCGCACAAAATAAAGTTACCGCAAAGAGACACTCTTACGTACACGAGGGATCAACAAAGTCTTAAGCACACGGCTTCCAATAAACGTCATCAGACACTTAATTAAAACATAGAAAAGAACAAAACATTCACTTAATCTGAGACGGCCAATGCCAATACGACAGAACATAGCGACCGTCAAATACTTTCTAAATTGAGAGACGTCCAAACTGGTTAGTTCAACCATCATATCCTTTGCAAACATCAAGGAGAGGGCATTGCTCAGCGTGTACACCAGAATCTCCACTGAGAGGGATAACGATCAAATGGTCAAATTATTTAATGTATTTTAGGCAAATAAACAAAAAATATTTTAGGAATACCTGGAGGTCTGTTTCGGAATGCCAAGATGCTTCTCCACAGTAAATGGCTTTCCGAAGTTGGAGGCATAAATCTTCTTGGAGAACCATAATGGCAGATTTTATGCTCTCAAAAGCATCAGCCGCAATCTCACTTTCATCAGCAGTCATTGAATTAGAGTCTACGATGGTCAGTTTTTGTGCATTTGGCGGGAAAATGCACATAATCCAACTCAGATCGTTAACCACCAGAGAAATGACTACCGTCTTTGACTTTCTCCATGGGCACGAAGGCCACAAATCCACCTTACCAGAACAAATGGCCTAAGACTAACTGAATCTATTTGTGGGTTTGCAGTGTGACGGAGCGTTGCATATTTGGAAAATGTTGTGTTCATGAATGAGACCTTTTTCCTGCTAGTCGTGGATCGAATTTGCATCTCAATTATAATGCATGTTAGCCACCATATCAAGATTTTCAGTTCAGCCATCCCAATTCCCAGCAATAAGGTCTTTATAATGCTCGATAGCCACCATATGAAGATTTTTAGTTCAACCATCCCAATTCACAGTAATAAAAATCAGATTTATATAATGCATGATAGCCACCATATCAAGATTTTCAATTCCAGCAATAAAATCAGATCTTTTTCTGTTTTATAAAGTGGGACGTGGAAGAAATGTAATGATTTTACCCATATCGGAGGGATACCCTCTTTCTTTAAGTAGGGGCAGAGCAGCAAAGTAACTCGCGAGAAATCGGCCGCCGTGGCGTTGGAAAAGAAGAAGGGAATGGTGAGGCTCAATCACTTGTCCAACTGCTGATTTCTGTTGGATTGTCTCCCCAAGCGACACCGTCCGACTGCTGATTTTCTGCTAGATTGTCTTTCAAAGCCGCTGACGCTGCCTGTTCAAAAAGAGCGGATGATTAGATCTAAGTCCGAGAAAAATCGCGTGTCTTTTGCCACGAAGAGCATTGATGAGTCATAGGAAATTAAAAGCAAAGAGTCTGGCGGAGCTGAGGACTCATCTTTTGCAAATAGATATCCAAACCTTCGTGGAATAAGTCGTGCCACGTGCCTCCCATGTTCATATTCGTAGTTTGTCCCACTCGTCCCTTTAATTTCTCTTACACCTGCGTCGCTCGTAGAATGAGTTGTGCCACTACCTCCGATGATCATCGTAGTTTGTTCCCCTCGTCCCTCCATCTTTGGTACTTCTGCAGATCTCCCCGACGAATAAAAAACGATCAACTATGAGATGAAATCGAATGGCAATACCATCATTTTTCAGCAATAAAAATCAGATCTTTCTAATGCATGTTAGCCACCATATCAGATTTTCAGTCAGCCATCCCAACTCCCAGCAATAACAATCCGACCTTTATAATGCATGATAGCCCACCAAATCAAGATTTTCAGTTCAGCATCCCAATTCACAGCAATAAAAAACATGCTACAGATAGATACACGAACCAAATGAGAGCCGATTAACAGAGTCTTTTCAGTTGGATTCGGCCCTTCATGTCTACCTTGGATATTGCCCATATGGTCAACCCACCTGTAAAGGAGACAACGTCAATGGAAAAACCCAAAGCAATGTGACTTTGGCAGTCCACATGCCTGAAAAAGGAGAGAATTTAGAAACAAAACAAAAGTTTAAACTGTAAAACCTTACGTGTGACCTGCAAAGCCAAATCAACTTTCATACTCAATATAGATATCCATTGCTTTACAACAAACTGCTTACGATTCCGATTCCAAGCTCGGCGAGTCTTGCCACTGCCTCATCCTTCAGTATGCTTGAGTGCGAACCGTTCCCTCTACACAGAAAAAAATGCCGAATCTTCACAGTAGTAAAAAAATCTAATAATCTAATCCTTCTAATTAAATATCAAGGGAGCATATATTATGAAAAGACGAACCAAATAAGACTGAAGCTTACAAAATCCATCGGTAAATGAAGGGACGGATCATCCTGCCCGGCCATGAACGAACACAAGTGGGGCAAAAACTTCAATCTAAAAAAACAAAAGTTTAAACTCTAAAAC
The DNA here is from genome assembly GCA_027422505.1 of Craterostigma plantagineum. Classification (NCBI taxonomy): domain Eukaryota; kingdom Viridiplantae; phylum Streptophyta; class Magnoliopsida; order Lamiales; family Linderniaceae; genus Craterostigma; species Craterostigma plantagineum. The sequence goes on from JAPQWV010001641.1 coordinate 29,311, forward strand.
CTACGTGTCACCTGCAAAGCCAAATCAACTTTCATATTCAATATAGATATCCATTGCTTTACAACAAACTGCTTACGATTCCGATTCCAAGCTCGGCGAGTCTTGCCACTGCCTCATCCTTCAGTATGCTTGAGGGCGAACCGTTCCCTCTAAACAGAAAAAAAAATGTCGAATCTTCACAGTAGTAAAAAAATCTAAATTTAAATATCAAGGGAGCATATATTATGAAAACGATGAACCAAATAAGACTGAAGCTTACAAAATCCATCGGAAATTGAAGGGATAGATCGTCCTGCCCGGCCATGAACGAACGCAATCGAGGCAAAAGCTTGAATCTTTTAAGGCCTCGGCATGAAGAAGCCTGGTCCTCTGTGGTTAAAATGTGTTCTAAGTTCGTCAAAACTATACGGACGATTATGGTAAAGACTTCGGACAGGTCCTTCCTCTACACAACACTCTTGCCAATGACCACCCATAATTTCATTGTCATACGCTTCCACCCAATCATACACAACTAAACACAAGTGCCCCAGCAATTTCTTGCCCATAAACAGAATAACTGTAAAATAAGTTTTACAAATTTAATCGAAGGCTCGAAGTACCCGCCTACATAATCGATTGGAATCACGTCGAATGTTTGGCTCACCCGAGTGGAAATGACACGTTGGTGGTTTTTTTATCCCTCGCACGGGCGAACGAACTATCTGGGCTCTCATTTTTCCTATTACGAAATCAAGATCAATTAAGTATTAGCAGCTGAAAACATACACAACCCACCATTTTGATGCAACGCTGACGGTCAAAAGGACTTCTCCATTGTAAGAGCTCAGATCAACACCATTGCCTTTTGCATCCTGCGCTCAGACAATCGCATAGAGAAACCATCGGACACTTATTCATTTAAAAAACTATCTTATCTGATAAAAGAAAAAGAAGAAACAATTAGGGAAGGTTGGAACTTGGAGGTGTAATACCTTAATGGTTAAATCATGGACTGATTGAGGCTGATTCGACGCACCTCTCTTTAAACCTCAAATTGCCCACCCTCGGCCCGGCGAATGAGAAGACGGTGATGTATAAAAAAAGATCCATTCCTTTAAACTCCTCACAGTTTGAAGTTAAACAAATCGAAGGAATAATTACTATACAACTTTTCCCAGTTTCACACCCCAATTCTGACCAAAGTACAACACTCCCACATCTCTGATCCGACCCCAAACACACGTCTCTGGCAAGTTCTCAAGCACATCCTCCGCAAATGACCTCGTCAAGGTAATCAAGAATCTTTGCTTTCCGAAAGGACCCATAACTTAATCTGCCCAATTAAGTCTAGCTAAAATAAATACATATCTTTTAATATCATCAATATCCATGGTTTGAAAATCTTTTCAATTCCAGGGAGGAAAGATATTTTCTTTAATCCAATTGCAAACCGTGAAATACCTTAGCATAGCCGCCGTCCTCGGCTACGTTGAGCTTCATCTCCGCCACGTCGTAGGCGCTCATAAGTGCCAAGGCGCCACCTAGACTGTGGCCGGTGATGGTGATGCTCAGCTCCTCCCCTCTGTAGCGGTGCAAGATTCTTCTCAGCTCGGCAATACCTGCTCCCGGCGGAGAAGGAGCAGTAATCGCACGATTCCGCGAGAATCATTCAAAATTGCTTTGTGACTTCTGTCGGAAGGAAATGAAAGGCCAAAAGTCTTGGCGGAGAGTTGAGGAGACACTGTTTTGTAAATAACATCCAATCATTTGTGCCACCCATGTAATTCCACCCACTCATAAGGCTAAATTAGTCATTATGTTTACTTGTTTGACTGCAGCATTTTAATGTTTCACACTTCGTATTACTTTAACCATCCATGTAAATCTCACTACCCTTATACCCAAAATGGTAATTGTACTTTTCAGCGCTGACGTGTCACACAACGATTGGCTATAGGGGGGTCAATCAGAGGTCAACCATTTTACTTTTAATAAGTATATGATTCTTTGTAATGTAATGTTTGGTTTATGTTTAAGCTTGTAAAATTTTAGAATTTACCTATAATTGCTTAATTTCTTAAATGCAAAAAAAATTTGAGAAAGTTAAAAAACCTAGAACGCCCCACACCATGTGGCACGTTCAGAATGCGCTAGTTTCAGTGGCGCGTTAACCTTTTTCGAAATAGGTTTGAATCATGCAATATTTTTGATTAAAACAGCGTTAAAATTGAAAAAAAAGACTATAAAATGACATAGAGAACTCACTCAACACATAATGATATGACTTCTCATTAGCTCTTAATCTATTCTATATTAAAAGTGCAAATGGAGAATATGTTTGTCCTATTGTTAAATGACCAGTATGTCCTTAGCTTGTATTCTATATTTATTTATGAATCAACATAAATAATTAATCATAAGCAAATAAAAAGGAACATGTAAAGTGGGCTTTGTGACCTTTGATGTTGCTTATGTCGTGCGCATGGTAGTACGAAGAAATAAGAATATGTAAAGTGGGGGTTTTAGTGACCCTTAGTGTTGCCTACAATGCATTGATTGTCCATCAATGTAGATGCAATGCATGTTACTGTAAATGTTAATGAAAAATTGAGAGGAAATGTAGATGCAATGCATGTTACTGCACATGTTAATGAAAAATTGAGAAAATAAAGAAAATGTGTTAAATACGGCAATTTAAGAAATACCATGAGATTTTTTAATGAAACAGACATGTACATATTATATGGAGTACATCAATGGACATATCAAACTTAAGGATATGACGTTTTTACAAATTCCAACGTTTCATCTCTCAAGATGATTACTATATTATAATAAATTAGATTATGCATCTCATACACACGCATGGGAGTACGTAAAAATATATATGGATAGGTATAATTGAGATTTTTCATAAGTATATTAAACCTCCAAAACACGCTATTTGCAATTTTTTGTTGTTTATTCTTCCTTATCCCAGCCGAGCTATATAATTCCAATTCTTCATCCTACCTGATATTTTAATAGCTAGCAACCTTTTTCGTCACCTTGTTGCTGTACGTACATGAAAAACATAGGCGATTCACTGATTCATTTTCCTGTTTGCATAGCAGACACCTCATATCAGGTACATTGATCCCCCCATTGTGCTAGTCGGTCTCGCGTGCCAGGTTTCACAGTTGTATTTTAGTCTTTTCTTTTTACCGTTCAGTGATTTGGTCCACCATAGGCGCTAGAACTTGTTTAGGTCGCCGTTCCTTCTTACCCCCACATTTTCCTACCTACCTTTTGTTTCATGGCCAAATTTCCCATTTCCAAATTTTTACCGGCTTCCATACGTACGTTACTTCTTGTCAAGTTAGTTGGCCGTATTCATTGATAAAGGAAACGGGTCTTGTTTGAGCTCTACCTCAACTTTTAACCGTGATTTCATCCGCCATAATCGGTGTTCCTACAGGACTTGCGATCTTGCTCAGTCTTTCAAGTCCCAAGTACTTGTGCCCTAGATTTGGAAATTACACGCATCCGTGTACCAGAAGTCCGAAGGCCGAGAAAATATTTTGATTGGGAAATTCTCGAAGATCAGTGGCTACATAGCAAATTAGGCCATCATATTTTACGTTCTGGTCATTCACTATGCATAGGGGTGTTCAACTTTCAGATAAACAGAAAAACCGGCCGAACCAGAAAGAACCGAACGAAAAACCTAATCGAAAAAACCGAACCGAAATTAAAATGGTTCGGATATTGGATTAATCATACGTAAAACCGAAAAAACGAACCGAAATTATCATACTACATTAAAAATAGAAAAATATTAAAAATCATTTGTTTTTCTCCCATAACATAAACAACACGGTAAATATAATTTAATTGTATACTTTTTTCCATTTCTAGGTGAGTTTTTTCAATCACCAATCAAATACTGTTTTTTCCTCAAATAATTTGTAGTATCTTCACATGAACGTTTTTATATTTTGGTTAGATTTTGTTCCATTTTCATGTTTTTTTTTATTTTTTCGAACCTTGAATTGTTTTTGCTACATGTCACGTTCCATAAATATTCTTTGTTTCTTAATAACCATATATTGTTTTTGTATTTTCAGCTAATAATATTTTTTTGTTGATATTAAATTCTTAACCGAAAAAACGAACCGATTGTAAAAAATCGAACCCAACCAAATTATAAAAAAACGAACTGACCAACCGATGAACACCCCTAACTATGCGGTGGTAGAAGATATTGGATAATTTGAGGATTTAAAAAAGGTAAACATGTTAATTAGTTCCTTTGTTAAAATATTAGTTATTGTTTCTAACTGCAAATTTAGTATGATCGAGCTTATCTAAGAATGATCAACACGAGTATATTTGAGGACGCTTCAATCTCAATATTGCGTAGTAGTTGACATTATTAAGTTCTTATTTTTTTAAAAATATCCATTGACCCTATATAGCCTCGTGACCGCACATCCAAATCAACAAAGTTAATTCAAATAGATTTTCGTTATTTTACAAAGCATTCTTCTATTGTATAAAAGGGCCTTGTACTATATATAAGGGATCACACTGAGGCTCGAGCTATATAAGGGATCCCTCGTCCTGGTTGTGGCCCTTGTGTCATTGGTTGTGTCTACTAATAACAATCTCAAATATTTCCCCAAGTCTATCGAATAGGAATGATTTCCCCCCACTAGAAAAATAGAACAACTCTTTTGCATATATATATATATATATATATATATGTGGGCACCTGTTGATTAATAGCACATCAGCGTCCGAAATGTCGATTAATGGATCTCATAAGGTGTTAATTAAGACTGAAGGTGTCCGGTACGAAATGAATGTAAACAAACTAAATACTAAACTGATGTTGGACGGAATGTTAGGTTAACACTCAATCTCACTTTTAAGATGCACAGCGGAATGACAAGTATTTAGTGATAAAACAAAACGAACACGAGCAGTGATTTTATGCAGCAAGTCAAATAACTTGCTGCGTACCTCAAGAGGCAAAGATGGATTACAAACTATCACAAAAGGATAGTCAAAAACTAAGTCTAGCACAACTTACGAACCAAAATGATTCAGCAAACTAAAGGATCTCTCGACCTTAAAAGCTAGACTAAGAAAAACTCTCTTAAAGACTGAACTCGCTCGATCTTGCTCTCTCGCTCGTTGTAAGTTCGTGACTTCAAACGGTTAAGTGAAGTCCTTTTTGTATGTCTTCGACTTTGGGGCGACTTCACAAACGACTTGGCAACTTCCCACAACGTCCACTAACATCCACTAAGTGATTTTGGACAGTTAGTGACCGTTGGGACTCGACTTGGTCAGCTCCAAGCACTCGGTCTTCACTTGTTCACCAAGCTCCCTATTTTTAGCATACTCCCACTCCTATTTTTGCTCTAGCTCATCCACACTTCTTCCACGCGGTTTGATCCATTCCCTACCTTGAATATGTCTGACACAATACCAGAAAAATGCCACGTCATTAATAAAATTAGTTTTGGGCATGAAAGATAAAACTGAGAAAGGGAACATTCTCGACCAACAAATGTTGACTAGAATATTACCCCAATATTGCCAATGCTGAATGCTCAACATTAACAATCTCCCCCTTTTTATCTTTCTTCCCAAAACCAAAGCAGAAGTCATCCTTAGCAGTACTCCCCCTGAAGGCAACATCAAAGCAAAAACAAAAAATGGTTAGAGTTAGACGACAAACAGAATAGTAATAAAAACTATTCAAAGTACTACTAATTAGTACAAGCCATAAGAGGTCCTGAAAAATCTGCAAAATAAAAGTCATGGTCCAAAAGAAACAACCGCACAGAATAAAAAAGATAGGCATGCACATAAAGACTAAAAAGCGCATGTGCAATCGAAGTCTAAGTGTTTAGACTATCGATCGACTCCTCCGCTTCTTCTCCTCTAGCTTCAGCTCCTTCTCCTTCTTGATTATCAGCTTGGACATTCTCTTCCTCACGAGCTCCCCCTGAATCTTCTGCCCTGACTTCGCCTTGTCTGCTTGGCTCTGCCCTAGCCTCCGTCTGTGCCACACGCACATCTTCTGCCTCTCCCCCTTTTGGGAAGAAAGCATCTCCTTTAAGGTAGCAAGCTGCAACGTCAGGAGCGCGACCGTGTCTTCCAGAGTCCTTATCTGTTGCTGCAGGCTGGCCTGAGGTGTGGATGTTGAGGCAACATTTTGCTCAACATTCTGAGTTGGGGCTTTCCATGACAGATCAACGATCTTATTCGGCCCTGCTAGGTGCATGTACGAAACGGGTATGTCACCTTCATCGACACTACCACATCTCTTCGAGTCGGCTCAAAACCTCCCGCACCAACATTCCATAGATCAGCGAGGGAAGTGGCAGAATCCCCGACGATATCTTTTCAGCTTCCTTGGCCAATTGGTCTAGCACTAACTCACCCAGATTTATGGGTAGATCTTTCCAAGTGCGTAGAGTATATGAGCCATACTCTCCGCCACTCGGGTCTCATTTGCAGTCGGCCACCAATTGTAAATGCCGATTTTGAATAGCACCGAGTATAGAGACGTTAAAAAACTGCAAGAAAAATTTCCATCCCACTCCCTAACTCTACCCCCAGTCAAAAAGGACACCACTTTATCATTATCGTACTCTTCCTTCATATCAACAGTAGGTGTCCCCAAGAATTCGTTAATAGCCCCAGCCGAAAATTCATACAACTTCCCCCTCAAGAAAAGTTTCCCATATCTCCTAGAACTAGGATCATTAATACTCGGGGAAAGATTAGAATATACCTCCCGGACTACTGTGTCGCAGTAAGTCCCAACCCTCGTCACTGTCTTGTCAAACCTCCTTGACTCCAAGAATTGCATGATGCCATATCGGCGGAAACTTCCCACGTCAGCCGTTCTCTCTACTCGCAACACCCTCTGACTGAAATGAGGCCAAAGCTCTTCATTGAGTGGGGCGTAGAACTTCCCCCTTGGCAGAGGCGTTTCCCAGTCCGACTCAGATGTTGGGTCAACATCTGCCTCAACATCCTCACTGTCGCTGGGAACTTCCGACTGGTCGTGGCTGCTGGCGGCTTGCTGCGAGGACTCAGATGGTCGAGCTTTCTTGGATGGTCTGTCCTCAGAACCCATTGGCCTCTTGCCTGCTTTCTTTTGCAATTTGGCCCTCCACACAGCCAGGGTCTCTGCAGCTCCAAATTCGTCCTCGTCTTCGCTCTCAGAGGAAGGGGAACCTGAAATCTTAGAAGATGTACCTCCCCCTGGGCTCACCACCCCTGTGTCCAGTCGATCATATGTAGTGCAGTCAATGATTTCATCAGTGGACGCCTTTTCGGTGATGAGGGCGAAGCATGAGCCTGTTCTTGAGTGGGGCTTTGAGGTGGAGCAGCGGCACTCGTCTCCACCTGAACCGGGACTTCACTGGCCATCTGAGTAGGCACATCCTTCGATGATTCTGTCTCGGTCTCAGATGAGGAGCTTGAGAGAGTAACCGACTTATCTGCCGTCGATTTTGGCCCCTTTGAGACTCCAGCTTGTCGAAGTCGGTTACTTTTACGCGTCTTTGGGGCAGAACTCGTGGCAGCTGTGGGTTGTCGAGCCTTCTTGGAGGTCTTTTTCTTCTTTGGCCGTGGCTTTTGAGCAGTTGAAGACTTTGGTGGTGTTGGCTCAGTGGGTTTGATGGCAGACACACCCTGAGTTATAGGAGGTGAGTTCGACGTTGGAATTGGCACATTAATCGCACCTCCAACCACACTCGTCTGGACCGGCCGTCGTCTTACATCAGATTGGCAGAGCACACTGAGTGGCACGTCGTCAAAGTCGACGATTGGCGCAGGCAGGTCTGAATTGGGCGCACGTCGTACACTGCTTCGCTCGATGTTGGGCTGCTGGGTTTCTACACCATTTGGTGAGTTCGACATTTCGAGAGAAGAAATCAAAGAAACTCGGATGAAAATTTGGGTGTAGAACTCGTGAATAAGCAGAGAGGAGCATAGAGAATTTCTAGAGAGAGACTCAAATTTTGAGGATTAGGGTTGCGTGAATAGTGAAGCATAAAACAATCAGTTTAATCATAACAGTTCCAACGGTTACAAAATAAACTGTCCACTTAACCATGACAGATAGTGGGATAAATGGGACATAAAAATAACCGTTGAGCAATTTAAATAATCATCCCAATAAATTCAAAAATCACCTAATCAAAACATGGAGCTAAACTTAGTAAATGGATTCACTAATCATGCGAGCACACAGCAGCAAACTGAAGACTAAGTCATGTGAATAAATAAGAGCAGTTCAGACCACAATTCTACCAAAAAGACAACTAAGTCCAAAGTCAAAGTAGAATCAAGAAATACTAACCGTTTGAGCGACGTTGATGACGACTTGAGACAAATGTAACAACCTGTTCTTTGAGTTTTCTAATGCAATTCTGAGAGATTTCTAAACAGACACAAAAGACTAACAAAAGCAGTACTAAAAACAGACACAAATAAAGATGAAAGCACAAAACGTAGCAATATCAAACTGATAGTCACACATGTTGCCCTAACATTTGACTCAACATTCTAATTCCGTAATCCTAGACTTATCTGCTTAATCCTTCTCAAAACCAGTTCCCTTTAGTTATACCCTTTCACCTCACATATCCAACCGAATTTATGCACTGCCCTCATACCCTCAGCCTCAAGGTTCGGCTTTTTGTCGCATAGTATACATCGTCACCGCGAATGCCGTGTACCTAAGGAATCTTATTACCAAATACCTATATCTAGCCGAGAGTTTATGAGCATGCTAATACACAAAAAAGATTGGTTTTTAGTCGCAAAGAGTACATCGTCACAGCGAATGCCGTGTACCTAGGGACGTATTACCAAGAGCCTATAAAGAGGGATCGGGTTCATTTAGGGACCAGTCAAGAAGAATCAAGTCATTTCACAGGAAAAACAGAACAGAATATCAAACCAAACATTAAAGCTGCAACTATCAAATTTGACATATGCTATGTTGATCCAAATGTTGGACCAGCATTTAGACTAACATGTGCAAACTTATGGATTTCTTCAGGTCCGAAACCTTTCAGAATCCAATGGTTTCGTAAAAATGTCTGCTAACTGATTCTTAGTGTCTATATGCTCAATGCGGGCTAACTCTTTTTAGACCATATCTCAGAAAATGATGCCTAATATCTATATGCTTTGTACGAGAATGTTGGATGGGATTCCTAGAGATGTTAATAGCACTAAGGTTATCACAATACATAAGCACAGTTTCGCACTCTAACCCATAGTCACATAACATGCTATTCAACCACAATAATTGCGTGCAACAACTACCCGCCGCAACATATTTCGACTCAGCAGTAGGTAAAGACACACAGTTCTGTTTCTTACTATACCACGCAACAAGTTATTACCTAGGAAGAAACAGCCGCCATTGTACTCTTGCGGTCATCCTCGTCACCGGCCCAGTCAGCATCGCTATAGCCTACAAGACTCAAATTAGTATCTTTGGAGAACCATAATCCAAGGCTACACGATCCACTCACATAACGAAGTATTCGCTTAACAGCATTAAGATGCGTCACTTTAGGTTCAGACTGATATCTAGCACACACGCAAACACTATACATTATGTCAGGTCTAATCGCAGAGTACAATAAGCTGCCAATCATAGAACGATACAATGTTGGGTCAACATTCTGCCCAACATCATCTTTACTTACCTTTTGCGTAGGACCGATGGGCGTTTTCATTACCTTTGTCGTGTCAAGCCCAAACTTCTTGACAGTGTTCTTTGCGTACTTCTCTTGGGACATAATGATCCCTTCGCTACTTTGCTTAATCTGCAAACCTAGAAATAGGTTAATTCGCCTATCATCGACATCTCAAACTTAGTGTTCATTGCCTGCACAAACTGATCTAATAAAGCTCGAGCCAAAAACAATGTCATAACATATACTTGAGCAATCAAAATATTGGAACCGACCCTTTCTACAAAAAGTGTACGATCCGCCTCACCTCGAGTGAAACCGAACTCAAGTAAAAATGTTGCTAACCTTGCATACCAAGCTCGAGGCGCTTGCTTCAACCCATACAACGCTTTCTGCAGCTTAAAAACATGGTTAGGATAATGGGGATCTTCGAACCCTTTCGGCTGTTCTACATAGATTTCCTTATCAATATACCCATTCAAAAAAGCACCCTTAACATCCATTTGATGTAATGTAATGTTAAGCCAACATGCTATAGCTAACAAAAGTCTAATCGATTCTAGCCTAGCAACAGGAGCAAACGTCTCATCAAAGTCTATCCCTTCTACTTGCATGTAACCCTGAGCTACTAGACGAGCCTTGTTTCTAACAACCCTACCAAGTTCATCAGATTAATTCTTAAATATCCACTTAGTGCCTATGACATTAGTGTCTTTCGGTCCTGGAACTAATGACCACACTTGGTTTTTCTCGAACTGCAAGAGTTCCTCTTGCATTGCATTTATCCAGCAATTATCCTTGAGAGCTTCAAGGACATTCTTGGGTTCTATCTCAGAAACAAAGCAGTTAAAGCGTACCTCAGCGTATAGCGAGTTCATGCATACGTTTCTTACCATAGACTTGTAGTCTTTGCGCGGCTTGTCTCTGGTTTTCCTTCCTTCATTCACGTCTCGAATGATGAGTTCAGCGGGTGATCTTTTTGAATCTTCGAAGGGGGATCTCGTCGTACTTCGCTGGGTCCCGCATCATTTTTCTGTTCCGGCGCAGATGTTGAGTCAGATGTTGGCTCAACATTGGCATCCTCTGTCTCCTCTGTCTCATTGACCGCTTGTGTAACATCTGAAATATCAACTTGAGGAGACACTTTACAAAGATCAGTAGCATCATCAAACACAATGTTCACTGACTCCAGAACAGACTTGGTGCGCAAGTTATATACACGATAAGCACGACTACTAGACGAGTATCCTAAGAAAATGCATTTATCACCTTTTGAATCGAACTTGGTCAAATACTCACGATCATTTAGCATGTAACAAAAACATCCAAAGACATGAAAATATTTAACCGTAGGCTTCTTTCCATTCAACAGTTCATATGAGGACTTTTTAGTACCATGCCTAAAGAAAACACGATTCGATATGTGACAAGCAGTATGTAAAGCTTCAGCCCAGAAACGCTTCGACACATTCTTAGAAATAACACGAGCCATCTCTTGTAAAGTCCTATTCTTCCTTTCGGCCACCCCATTTTGTTGGGGCGTCTTAGGAGACGAATACTCATGCACAATGCCTTTCTTATCACAAAACTCATCAAAATACTGATTTTCAAATTCTCTACCATGATCAGACATAATACGAAAGATAGTAGCACTGAAATTTGTTCCTAATCATAGCACAAAAATTCTTAAAATAAATCGAACGATTCCGATTTTTCTCTAAGAAAGAAAATCCATGCATATCTAAAGAAGTCATCCACGAGCACATAAGCATATTTCCTACCTCCTATGCTATCAACTTCCATATGACTAGACATGCCCAATTTAAACCGTAACCGGCGGTTGAACCTTGTAACCGCCGGTTACGGAACCGCCGGTTAAACCGTAACCGGCAACCGTAAATGGCCGGTTAAGGGGCGGTTGGTCGATTTGGCCAACCGCAAACCGCCGGTTGGAAACCGCCGGTTAGGCGGTTAACCGGCGGTGTTGACAAATTTAAAAAAAATTTCAAAATTCAAAATTTGAATTCGCGCCCTAAATTTAAAAAAAAAAGAAAAAATAACAATTAGCCGTTGTAACCGGCGGTTGACCGGATAACCGGCGGTTAACCGGACAAACCGCCGGTTACAACGGTCAATTTTTTTTTAAATCTCTCTCAATTGCCTCTCTTTCTCTCTCACTCATCTCATTCTCAATCTCTCTCTCTCTCTCTCTCTCTCTCTCTCTCTCTCTCTCTCTCTCTCGCTCACTCATCTCACTCTCTCTCTCTCGCTATCTCTCTCTCTGTCTCGCTATCTCTCTCTCTCGCCACCCCCACCGCACCGCCCGCCACCACCTCCGGCCGCGACCACCCCCACCGCCCTCCACCACCTCCCCCACGCCACGCGGCCGCAGCTCACCACCACCGCTCGCCGCCGTCGCACGCGCCCGCCGCCCCTCCACCACGCGCCGCCCACGCGCCCGCCGCCTCGCCGCCACGCGCCGCCGCCCCGAGCCGACCCTTGGTATCTTTTTTCGCCCTTTTTAGTTTTTTGTCTAACCATATTTTTTGTTTCCGTCCCTTGTGTAGGTTATATTTAGATGGATCGTGGTGGTGGCCGACGTGGTTCTCGTGAATCGAGGTCCAGCAAAGGGAAGCAAGTCGTTGGTAGTTCATCGCAAGATGACTACCAACAATACGACCCGAACGAGTTCTTGGATATCGCCGACGTTCTCGGGGGCGACTTAACGAGGACGTGATCGGGTTCGAACCGTCGCCGGGAGCAAGCTCGCATGCCGCGCAACATACGGAGGTGGAGGAGGACGCGCCGACGCAAACCGGCGCCCGCCCGACGGTTACAGTCGGACATCTTCGCGGTACACTTCAAGAAGGTACCTACTAGTATTGTTAACCAATTTAAAGCTATTTGTAATTACTGTGGTAAGGAGTATAATTTAGAAAGGGGGCGGATATGGGTCAATGAATTCCCATCTCCGTTCGAAACACCCGACTAAGTTAGGGGTAGCACAAAACCAACAGCAAATTTTGGGCGGAACGGACTCGTCCGCGTCGGGACCGGCGGTCGGGAGCGGAAGCGCAACGTCATTGTTTCATTACAACGAGGACGTTGCGCGACGGGAGCTTGCGAAGTTCGTTGTGGCGAAGTACCTTCCATTTCGATTCGCCGACGATCCGATATACGAGCATTGGATCAAGACCGCATACAACCCTCAGGCGAAGAAGGTTTTGAGAAGCACCCTGACGCGGGATACTAGGAAGACGGTGCTCGCGCTTAAGCGCGACTTAGTTTCTTTATTAGGTAGTTTAGGAACTAACGTGTCGATTTGCTCTGATATATGGAGCGATCATTGGCAACATTCATCATACATGGTGTGTGACGTGTCACTGGGTCGATGACTCGTGGACGATGCAAAAGCGCTTGATCGCATATAGGGAGTTCGATGAATCGCACACGGCGCAAAACATCGCCGTCAAGCTTAGGACGATCTTAGCAGAGTATAGGATAGTTAACAAAGTATTTTCCGTATCGTTCGACAATGCGAGCGCTAACATCGCGAGTATTGAACGGTTGAAGGAGTATTGTCAGCCGTCAGTCGGAGGACGATTTTTCACGTGCGTTGTTTTGCCACATACTTAACCTTTTTGTGCAAGACGCGCTAGTTAGTTTGAAGGAGCAGGTACAGCCTATACGCTACGCAATTTCCTACCTGATGCGGCATCCGTCTTTGTGGAAGAAGTGGAAGCGTTTCTGCGCTAGAGAGGATGTAGCAGCGAAGAAGTTTAGTTTAGACGTACCCACCAGGTGGAATTCCACCTACAAATTGCTGTACAGTTCGATGGAATATCGGACACATCTGTGTGACTTCTTTGCCGAAAACAGAGTGTTTTCGTACATTTTAGTTCCAGAGATGTGGGACCCGTGCAACAGTTTACGTGAGATACTTCAAGTATTTCACGATGCCACCGAGGCGATGTCGGGTTCATATACCCGACTTCCGTACTTGCGTTAGATCATTGCGTTAAAGTCGCAATTATACTCGACGGGCTTCGGTTTGATCCAGTTGTCGGCGAGGCCGTTGGAGAGATGACTACCAAGTGGCTCAAATATTTTTGAGTTACCGGATATCTTCATTATCGCGAAGATATTGGATCCGAGATGGCGTTTAGATGGTACGGGTAGACTACTTGAATGCTACTATACGAAGGTATCGTCGGGTAGGGTAGTCGATAGCATTTATTGGCAGAGCGTTCTCGATCGAGCACATTCTTCATTAAAGGAGCTCTTTAAAGAGTATAAGCCCGATTTTGGCCACGACTCGTCTCGATCAGGGTCGGGGCGCGGTCAATCTAGTTCTAGTAGTGGTCGATCTTCACGATTAGCTGACTACTACGACATCCTCAACGCGAACAAGTGTCCACGGTCCGCCCAAAATCCCTACATAGAACTCGATAACTTTATGTCGACGACTTTCGAGTTCGAGGACGAAGATGAGTTCAACGTCCTTAGATGGTGGTCGAGGGTGTCGCCAACGTATCCAACGTTGGCGAGGATCGCTCGGGAGATCCTTGCCGTCCCGGTCTCGACCGTCGCAGTGGAGCACGCTTTTAGCATGGGCGGTTTGACCTTGAGCGAGAAGCGTTCGAACTTGAGTGTCGACAACCTCGAGTACCAATGTCTTCTCGACGACTGGACTCGAGCCGAGTATCGCACCCAAGATGAGCGTGCCAGCGACTCGCCCGATGACCTTTCGAGGACACCACCGGCACGGAGACGAGCGGCGGCAACGGCGGCGGCGACGGCGAGAATTATTAGAGGCATTCGGCGAGGCGTGGACTCCACATCAACAAACAGGCCCGAAAAAAGATAAGTATTCAAGTCTCATATAATTTTTTTATACAAATAATTACTATGTTTAGGTTGCTAACTAATGAATTATTATTTTCAGGTACTAATTTATTTGAACAAGCCTAACAAGTAACGACGAAGCCCGAAAAAGATAAGTATCCAACTCTTATATTTTTTTTGCGTACAAATAATATTTATTATGTTTGTTGGCTAACTAATGAATTGTGATTTTCAGGTACTAATTGATTGGAACAAGCCTATTACGACGAAGCCCGAAAAAATAAGTAAATATTTGTATTGTATAATTGCTTCTTGTTCTTCTTTTAATTAAACTTATAATGTAAATCATGTTTATGTATTTTTTTTATAGGGAAGAAGATTACGATGGAGAGGGGTTTTGGTAAGTGCAAGTGAGTTAGCAACGTGTGATCTCCGGATGCTTTGACGGAGCATAATCAAGGATGATTCGTTAAGGCTCCAGAGATCATACGCTGCTTTCTCGCCTACACTTGCGGAAGCCAGACCGAAAAGTCGAAGAATCGTGGCTTTGGCCGTGATGGGCTTCAACAAGTGCAGGCGTCGGGCGCGTTACATAATTTTCGCTTGGGATTTGGGAGTTTGGCGCCTGGACTTGTTGTAGCCTTTCTCGGACGAAGTCCCGAACGAAGACTAATTTAATTTACATATATGTTTGTATTGTATTGTATTGTAATGATTAATTAAAATTTGTAATACAAGTTCGTTGTATAATGTAAAAATGTAATTTTTTTGTAATTGTCTTGCAAATTATATAGTAGATTTCGCTACATAATTCTATCCGGCCAAATAATATATCAAAATTTATTCAAACCCCAATAATTAAAATATCTAAAAAAAATCGGCGGTTCCAACCGCCGGTTAAGTTAACCGGCGGTTTGTCAACCGGCGGTTAGTCTAACCGTCAACCGGGGGCGGCTAACCGGCAACCGTCCCCGGCCGTGTTAGTCCGAAAGACTAACCGCCAACCGCCGGTTACCAACCGCCGGTTACGGTTAACCGGTGGTTGGGCAAGTCTACATATGACCCGTCAAATCCATGTGAATTAACTGAAAACAGTGAGCAGTTTTAAAATGTGGGCAGCATGTTGGTCAACATTGTGACTAACATGTGTTTGCTTACCCTTCAAACACGACTTACAAAAAACCTTACCAAACTCCTTAAGTTTCGGAATGCCTCTGATTGCATCATGCTTGATAAGTTGCTCCAATGTTCTGTAGTTGACGTGGCCCAATCTGTAATGCCAAAGCACAACATCGTCCTCGGCCTTTGATACTTGGCACACGTCCTTCACACCAGATTTGTCACCAACTAGATAGCAATTGTCGCTAGATCTCTTACCTGCCATCACTAGAACAGAATTTCGGTTCGAAACTTCACAACACTCCTTATTAAACCTTACCTCAAGGTCATCGTCGCACAGCTGGCTTATGCTGATCAGATTCGCAACAAGCCCGTCTACATGGAGTACGTTGCTAAGCTTGGGAAAGTCGGGCACATTCAATCTTCCTCGACCGAGAATTCGACCTTTAGAACCACCTCCGAACGTAACAGATCCGCTGTTTAAAGGCTTGTAATCGCCGAGATACTCCTTGGTACCCGTCATATGTCGGGAACACCCGCTATCGAAGTACCATGAACCTGTCACGTTAGCTCGCAAAGAGGTATATAAAACAAGGCATTTATGTCCAGATTTCTTGATCCAAACTTTCTTAGATGATTTAACCGCATTCTGTTTGCTAGACTTCGAAGATGCGCCAGCTGAACTTTCTCCAGACATACCTTTCAACACTGATTTCTCAATGTTGACCGATATGTTGGATGACATTTCAGCCGACATCGATTTCTTTGCAGAAATCTCTCGCTTCAATTTCCAGCAGTATGACTTTAAATGACCTAACTTCTTATAATGTTCATACATAAAAGACTTATCATCACTTTTTAGGGTCACATGCTCAGGACTATTCTTAGGATTTACGATTTCAATTTCATCATTCACAGCTTGAGCTTTAACAAAAACTATCTTAGTAGAATCATGGGTCATGGGTTTTGGAACATCATTTGCAGGCTGAGAATTATAACCTAGACCATGTTTATCAGAAACACCTAGGACAATACCTCATTAAGGGAAGTTCTACACTTATTCATCCTCATGAAAGTCTCATCGGCTTTGTCGACTCGTTTCTGAAGCTTGTCGATCTCGTTGTCCTTCCGTGTCAGAGCAGCTTCCATCTTGTTCATCCTATCCACCAGGTTCTCGATCAGCTTCTCGTTCTTCTCATTCTCATCAGTCAATACTTCCACAGCGGCCATGAGTTGATCATTTTTCACTTTATCAATATCATATCGAGAGGTCAGTAGCTTGAAGGCTTCGTTCATCTTGACTTCAATGTTCCCATCTGCATATTCATCATCAGAACTAAAAACACCATCAAGACAGTGTGAATCATCATAATAAAAAAATTATATGTTTTCCAGATGTTGAGTCAGATGTTGGCTCAATATCTGTTACCGCAGTGAAGCCAAGTTGATGATCTTCTTCGTCTTCGTCATCTGAAAATGACTGGATTGTCATTGATGATTACTGGATAGCCATTTGCTCGATCGCTGATACTTCACATTGGATTTTCCAATTAGTGTCGAATAGCTTTGGAATTTAGTACCTTATTGGCGATCGGCTCTCCAAGGCTGGCGCACTCGCTAGAAATGGTCAAGAGCTTCCCAAAGTACGTAGTGATGTCTTCATCTTCCTTCATCCTAATATTCTCGAATTGGTTTAGAAGGAGCCGCAGTTTGGTTTCTCTGACACTTGTATCGCCTTCGCAGTACCTCTGGAGCAAGTCCCCACGCATTCTTAGCCATTGTACAACTCTGAATTAGCTTGAACATCACCATGTCCACGGTTGAGAAGATGGCATTGAGTGCCTTGTCGTTGTATTCAGCCGCGGTTCGTTCAGGCACTGTCACTCTTCGACTGGCTTGTCTACGACTTCACCATCAGCATCCGGGGCTGTCCTTGGTGGAGTATATCCGTTGAGTACTGCTTCTCACGCTCGCACATCGATGGACTTGATACACTGACGATGTTCTGTTCGGGCGTAGATGTTGAGTCAGATGTTGGCTCAACATTGGCATCCTCTGTCTCCTCTGTTTCATTGATCGCTTGTATAACATCTGAAATATCAACTTGAGGAGACACTTTGCAAAGATCAGTAGCATCATCAAACACAATGTTCACTGACTCCAGAACAGTCTTGGTGCGCAAGTTATATACACGATAAGCACGACTATTAGACGAGTATCCTAAGAAAATGCATTTATCACTTTTTGAATCGAACTTGGTCAAATAATCCCGATCATTTAGCATGTAACAAAAACATCCAAAGACATGAAAATATTTAACCGTAGGCTTCTTTCCATTCAACAGTTCATATGAGGTCTTTTTAGTACCATGCCTAAAGAAAACACGATTCGATATGTGACAAGCAGTATGTAAAGCTTAAGCCAAAACGCTTCGACGCGTTCTTAGAAAGTAACATAACACGAGCCATCTCTTGTAAAGTCCTATTCTTCCTTTCGGCCACCCCATTTGTTGGGGCGTCTTAGGAGATGAATACTCATGCACAATACCTTTCTTATCACAGAAATCAAAGTACTGATTTTCAAACTCCGTATCATGATCAGACCTAATACGAAAGATAGATGCACTGAAATTGTTCCTAATCATCGCACAAAAAATCTTGAACAAATCGAAAGATTCTGATTTTTCCCTAAGAAAAAGTATCCATGCATATCTAGAAAAATCATCCACGAGCACATATGTATATTTCTTACCACCTATACTGTCTACTTCCATCGGTCCATCAAATCCATGTGAATCAACTGAAAATAGTGAGCAGTTTTAAAATGTTGGGCAGCATGTTGCTCAATATTATGACTAACATGTACTTGCTTGCCCTTCAAGCACGACTCACAAACAATCTTACAAACTCCTTAAGCTTAGGAATGCCTCTGATTGCATCATGCTTGATAAGCTGCTCCAAGGTTCTGTAGTTGACGTGGCCCAGCTTGAAGTGCCATAGGGTTACATCATCTTCGGCCTTAGAAAGTTGACACACGTCCTTCACATTGGATTTTTCTCCGACTAGGTAGCAGTTGTCGCTCGATCTTTTACCTGCCATCACTCGCACAGAATTGTTGTTAAAAACTTCACAACACTCCTTATTGAATCTTACCTCAAGGTCGTTGTTACACAGTTGGCTTATACTTATCAGATTTGCTACGAGCCCGTCAACATGAAGCACATTGCTTAGCTTAGGAAAGTCGGACACGTTCAATCTGCCTCGGCCGAGTATCCATCCTTTTGCACCACCTCCGAACGTAATAGATCCGCTGTTTAAAGGCTTGTAATCACTGAGATACTCCTTTCTCCAGACGTTCCCTTCTCCACCGATTTCCCAGTGTTGGCCGGGATGTTGGACAACATTTCGGTCGACATCGATTTCTTTGCAAAAATCTCTCTCTTCAACTTCCAGTAAAACTGCTTTATATGACCAGATTGCTTACAATGATGACAAATGTATGAGCTATCTTTACTCTTAATGGGTTCATGCTTGGAACTAATCTTAGGACTAACAATCTCACACTCATCACTTGCATCTTGTGCTTTAACAAAGACTATCTTAGACTGAACATGGGTCACGGGATTTGGAACATCATTTGCAGGCTGAGAGTTATAACCTAGACCATGTTTATCAAATACACCTAGAGACAATACCTCATTAAGGGAAGATCTACCCTTATTCATCCTCATGAAGGGCTCATCGGCTTTGTCGACTCGCTTCTGAAGCTGTCGATCTCGTTGTCCTTTCGTGTCAGTGCAGCTTCCATCTTGTTCATCCTATCCACTAGGTTCTCAATCAGCTTCTCGTTCTTCTCATTTTCATCAGTCAGTACTTTCACAGTAGCAATGAGTTGATCATTTTCACTTTCTCAATATCATATCGAGAGGTCAGTAGCTTGAAGGCTTCGTTCATCTTGACTTCAATGTTCCCATCTGCATCTTCATCATCAGAACTAAAAACACCATCAAGACAGTTTGAATCATCATAATCAAAAAAAAATTATATGTTTTCCAGATGTTGAGTCAGATGTTGGCTCAACATTGTTACCGCAGTGAAGCCAAATTGATGATCTTCTCGTCTTCGTCATCTGAGAATGACTGGATTGTCACTGATGATTGCTGGATCGCCATTTGGTCAGAATCTTCATCTTCATCGTCAGATAGTTCCACCCAAAGCGATTTTCCACGTTTACGAAGTGTGTTCGCACATTCATTGGCATAGTGTCCCCATCCTTGACATTCATAGCATCTGACTGAAGCATAGTCGATGTTCTTCTGCTTTCCATCTGGTTTCCCTTCTCACTTTCGCTTAAGGAATGGAGGAGCAGAGGATGATTCCGGTTTGACATTCTGGCCTTTTCTGAATGTTGGGCAACATTTGCACAACATTCTTCTTCTTGAAGAACCTAGCAAATTTCTTCACGAGCATGGCAATATCCTCCTCATTGTTGGGGTCCACAGTAATGGTTCCACGGTTGGCTGACTAACCAGTGCAAGGCTTTTTCCACGTGAAGCCCTTTTTCTGCACCTGGAGGTTGGTCTCGAACTTCTTGAGAACATTCATCACGTATTGAACTCATAGTGCCCAAGTTGTGAGCTTCCTCGATCGCTGATACCTTCACATTAACTTTTTTAGTTAGAGTACGGATAGCTTTGGAATTTAATACGTTATTGGCGATCGGCTCTCCAAGGCTGGCGCACTCGCTAGAAATGGTCGAGAGCTTCCCAAGTACGTAGTGATGTCTTCATCTTCCTTCATCCTAATATTCTCAAACTGGTTTAGAAGGAGCCGCAGTTTGGTTTCTCTGACACTTGAGTCGCCTTCGCAGTAACTCTGGAGCAAGTCCCACGCATTCTTAGCCGTTGTACAACTCTGGATTAGTTTGAACATAAACATGTCCACGGTTGAGAAGATGGCGTTGAGAGCCTTGTCGTTGTATTCAGCCGCGGTTCGTTCAGGCACTGTCCACTCTTCAACTGGCTTATCTACGACTTCTCCATCAGCATCCGGGGCTATCCTTGGTGGAGTATATCCGTTGAGTACTGCTTCCCACGCTCGCACATCGATGGACTTGATACACTGACGAACTCGAACCTTCCAATAAGCATAATTTGTGCCGTCTAAACACAGAGATTTTGCCGACGTTATTTGAACTCATAATATCCATTTGAAGATCTTTAGCGCTTAGTAGCGTCAAACGTAGGCTCTGATACCACTTTGAAGGGTGTCCCATACGAAATGGATTAAACAAACTAAATACTAAACTGATGTTGGACGGAATGTTAGACTAACACTCAATCTCACTTTTAAGATGCACAGCGGAATGACAAGTATTTAGTGATAAAACAAAACGAACACGAGCAGTGATTTTATGCAGCAAGTCAAATAACTTGCTGCGTACCTCAAGAGGCAAAAATCCACTATAAAGATGGATTACAAACTATCACAAAAAGATAGTCAAAAACTAAGTCTAGCATAACCTACGAACCAAAATGATTCAGCAAAATAAAGGATCTCTCGACCTTAAAAGCTAGACTAACGGAAAACTCTCTTAAAGACTGAACTCGCTCGATCTTGCTCTTTCTCGCTCATTGTAAGTTCGTCACTTCAAACGGTTAAGTGAAGTCCTTTTATATGTCTTCGACTTTGGGGCGACTTCACAAACGACTTGGCAACTTCCCACAATGTCCACTAACGTCCACTAAGTGATTTTGGATAGTTAGTGACCGTTGGGACTCGACTTGGTCAGCTCCAAGCACTCGGTCTTCACTTGTTCACCAAGCTCCCTATTTTTAGCATACTCCACTCCTATTTTTGCTCTAGCTGATCCACACTTCTTCCACGCGGTTTGATCCATTCCCTACCTTGAATATGTCTGACACAATACCAGAAAAATGCCACGTCATTAATAAATTAGTTTTGGGCATGAAAGATAAAACTGAGAAAGGGAACATTCTCGGCCACACAAATATTGACTAGAATGTTACCCCAACATTGCCAATGCTGAATGCTCAACATTAACAAAGACGACATAATCTTAGATGTTGATGTGTGACGTTGAAATGGCACGAATCGGTGCCACATCAATAGGTGCCCACATAAGGTACTCACATAAGGTGAGCACCATAAAATTCCTCTATATATATATATATATATATATTGCTGTTGCAGCCACAATATTGGCCGCGACAGTAAAAAAATACATCGAAACCCCTAATTATTTTAACAAGTGTTATTCGAAGCCAAGTAGTCAACTTACTATTTATCATTTGGGATTTGCAAATTTTTTGTTTCCAAGGTTTGCTGAGTGACATCGTACTTCTAGATTTCGGCATGCACCAGTACGATTGCATACGAGTCGAACCGAATCGAATATTTGCATTTCTTATTTGACTTCGCTAATTTTATCTGATATTCGTATTCGGTATCCGATTCGTGATGAATCATAAAATCGACTCGATTCGATTCGATTATTATACTCTAAATGATTCGCAAATATTCGAATTTTTGAATTTTTGTAATTTTTTTCAAAAAATATCTGTTAATTTTGAATAACTCTAAACAAATCGATATTTATTCTATATAGTTCCAAAAGAATAAAATAACGACCTATTCGTATAGTTATGCATAATACATGTATATAATATTATTCTATATACTCAAAAGGAATCGAATAACGATATATTATTCGTATTCGGTAACTATTCGAATCGAAAAAGCTATTCGGATTAGTATTTTTATTCGATATTCGAATATTCAAATTCAAATACGAGTATTCCGAATCGAATCGCGAATCGAGTCGAACATATTCCATTCTTATTGCGGAATGAGATGCATGATCATGGAATTGAGCTGAGCAGCAGATTGAACCACGAGCTGATAGCTGATAGAAGTTCAGCTGCTTGATAAAGCGTAGGACTTCTGTAAAGGCGTTTCTTTCAGTTGCCGTTACTACTTATTGAGTCGTCAGTGCTAACGACGTTTTCTTTTAGATAGCATTTAGGCGGGTTAACGGCTTTCAACTATCATTTGATTATAAATAATTACTGTAGATCAGTGTGTGCGTTGATATAATTTTCATCTACATTGCTTTTGTAATTTCTCCTTTAGATCAATAAGAATTTGTCGTTGGCCGTGGACGTAGGATTCATCAAGTGAATCCGAACCACGTAAGGAACTGTGTTCATCAAGATTTTAGTTCAAATCTGTTATGGTATCAGAGAATTAATTTCAAGTTGCGCATTTCAGCGTTTCAAGATTGTTCAATCGTTCAAGAATTATGTCAAACACCATGGAAACAGTTCCACCAACATCAGTTCCACCAGTTTCGACCTTCACGCCTTCTTCAACAGTGATGATCAATGATCCATATTTCCTCAACAATAATGATACTTCAGGACAGCTTTTAGTTCATGAACCACTGACTAGAGAAAATATGCGACGTGGAGCAGATCAATGCTAATAGCGCTCACTGGAAGAAATAAAGAAGGATTTGTTAATGGCGATTTGGTGGCACCTGTGATAGATGAGCAGAATTCGATCAATTCTCAGAATCAAGTGAGTGTGTGGAGGAGAATAACAATGTGGTTATTTCGTGGATCATCAACTCAGTTTCCAGGGACATTTCAGCAAGTATCCTCTATAGTTCATCTGCAAGAGAAGTGTGGCTTGACCTAGAGGAAAGATTCGGGTAAACTAACAAGCGAGGATCTTTCAACTCAAGCGTGAACTGGTCATCTGGTGCAAGGGAGTAGTAATGTAGCGGCATACTTCACAAAACTGAAAACCTTATGGGATGAATTGGCTAGTTATAGACCTGAGTGTTCTTGCAACTGCGGGGGACTTAGGATGAAGAGCTTTCTGGAAGAGGATTATACTATCACTTTCTTGATGGGTCTAAATGAATCATACTCTCAAGTTAGGTTGAGATCCTCCTTATTGATCCACTGCCTTCAGTTAACAAAGTCTTTTCATTAGTTGTTCAAGAAGAGAAGCAAAGATTGGTTGGGGGAAATTATCAGAAAAGAGCAGAGGACCAAACAAATGGTATGACCTTGATAGCAGCCAAGACTGAGTTTGAGCAAGCCAAGAAGGGCACCTATGGTCAGAAGGAGAGCTGGGCAGGCTCATATGCACTCACTGCAACAAAAGGGACCCACGGTGGTGACATGCTATCAAACCCATGGGTATCCGCCGGGCTTTAAGCAGAACCAGAGAGGCAGAGGAGCAAGAACTAACCAGCTGATGATAGACCAGTCAGTAGAGAGGTGCATCTCAATGGCCAAGAAGCCCAGATGACACTGAATTCAGGGGAAGGACTTGTCAAGGTACAGATGACTCTACTCCAATTGCAGAGCCTGAAGGCACTCATGAACCAGTCAGTTTTCAGTTAATTGCAGGACCATGGTGACATTCTTCATCAGAATGAAAACCCAGCAGGTATACTGTTATCTTGTAATATACCAAAAACTCAGATAATAAGCTGTGGCTGATAGATTCAGGAGCCACAAGACATGTTTGTAGGAACAAAAGCCTGTTATTCAACCTGCAGAAGATTAAAGAGTCTAATGTGGTCTTGCCAGATAACTCAATTATTAAAGTAGATAGAGCAGGATCAGTTTACAACAACAGATCAATTATTCTGACAGATGTGCTGTTTGTTCCTCAATTCAGTTTCAACCTTATTTCAGTGAGTCATTTGACTAACAGCATTGGTTGTAAGTTTGCTTTTGAGGCTGATAGGTTCATCATACGGGATCACTTATAGGAATTGATTGGCAAGTGTCACGCCCCGACCCAAAACCTGAGGCATGACAGCCGCCACGCTTCTTCTCGAGAAACGCAAGGCTGACGACATTAACTCAAATAATAACGAGGATATAAATTTGAAGCTCAACAAAAAATATATTTGCATATCATAGGAGGTTACAACGTCTGTACAACATCGAAGATCGATCAACGACGGAAATAAAATATACAAACCAAAACCTCCTTCCAAAAAGTTATAACCGCCAATGGATCCTTCAACAAACCAAAATAAGGTACCGAGTAGGATCAGGAGTGAGCTGAAAAGATGATCAAACGATGGCAAACCTCCTGTCAAAATGATAACCTAAAAGAGGAAAAGGTTTATACGGGGTGAGCAAACCACTAGCTCAGTGAGAAGATAATACAGACACACCTTACCCTCACGGAAGGCGTATCCTCAACGATTAACACCAACACAATAATCAACCATCGAGGAAAATAATTATTTCTATCGAAATAAACCTATTCAACAATCAATTCATCACCCAAAAGTAAGCACGTAACGACAATCCACGTCGTTATCACATAACGACGAGTGGGTAGCCATAACCTATCTCGAACTGAACTCCCCGTCGAGAGTCAGACGAATCCGTCACCGTACTCTACACAAATGCTACGAATATTTCTATGAACGATATATATATATATATATGTATAGCATGCATGCCCCACACACGGTGACGTTGGCCGAATCAAATCCCGATAATCACCTTCCAATAACAATGGCAAATGGATAGGTGCAATCGTCGGGCCACACTCACCCGGGTTTGCCAAACCACAGGCTACTAATGCCACTCTCACTCACCCGAATCGTGGCGGGTTCGGGCTACTAATATCCAACGTGCCACTCTCACTCACCCGAATCGTGGCGGGTTCGGGCTACTAATATCTCGGTACCGAGTATGTAACATCAAACGAATAACCAATATCACAGCTCACGAGTCACAAATAGCTCAATCATACAAATACGACACGTAACGTCATAAACAAAGTCACGATTAACCATATCAATCCCAAAGTAATCGTCTATCAACCAAAGTCGCATTAGGCAAGTAAATATCTCATGGAGTCCTATAGCCGACTATGCCTTTTCCCGCATAATATAACACATAACTTATAGCCGACCAGGCTATGTGGCATAATAAAAGACAAAACACCGCGAGTCCACACTTCCCACGAAGGAAGATGTCCCCGTATTATCAACTCACCGGTGTATACTAATTTTCCGAAGCTTCACCGGCTGCCCTCGTAGGTCTTGACGTTGTTCCTCCGCCTAATTAAGAAAATAATGGCTTAAAATAACACTAGGCAACATTAACTCAATCCTCGATCTTCGGGTATTAAAACAGCCCAAAAGAATATTTAAACAGCATCATAACGTATGTTTCGAAGATGATTAACTGCAGCGGGAACAAACGACAACCCAAAATATAACTCGAAGTATAACGAAAATTCCGAATTTACAGCTGAAAGTTTGATAATTCATAACTAATTGTAGAAATATCGGATTGATGTAATTCCAGCGGCTACGGAAAGCCCAAGAAGTTAGGTTTCCACAGAAATTGATTTGACGACAATACGATCCGTATGACCATGTCAAAATCGAATAATACAGAGACTGCGCGACAGAATTTTTCTGGTAATAGCTGAATGTTCAAAAATCATAACAAATTGTACAGATATCGGATCGAGCTGGTTTCTGCGGCTGAGAAAAGATAAGGACCTTAGCTTTCAGTAGAAACCAGACTCCAAACAATCGGAGCACAATAACTACCTCAAATTCGCAGATAACTACCACTACGCATAACAGAAATTCTTGAACAGAGGGAAGCAATTAAAAACGAGTTCTTAGTGCAAATTAGGCATCAATCTTGCCTGAATAAGAGCTAAACTGAATTCGAATTGTGGAGTTAAAGTTTCGACTCCCTACTCTCTTTTCTCTTCTCCCTTTTCTTCTTCTTGTTCCCACGTTACTTAGTGTCTAGGTTTTCTTAGGATAACTATCATATAAAGTGTGTAGTGGGCTTTTGGGCTAAAAAGTTAATTTTAATGGGCTGTCAAACTAAATACAATTAGGGTGTATATAAAGTATCCCTCCCTCCAAAAAGTTTCGTCCTCGAAACTTAACATACCTAATGGATCGAAGAGGTGTGGATATTGACGATGCATAAGTGCCTCATGTTCCCACGTTTCTTCTTCCAATTTGTCACTTCGCCAAAGAACTTCCACCATAGGAACGGACTTGCTACGAAGTTTCTTCTCTTGTCGATCAAGATTTGAATCGGTTGAACTTCGTATGAGAGATTTTCTTTTAGGTCGAGAGGAGGAGATTCAAGTAAATGCGAAGGGTCTGGCTCGTACTTTCGCAGCATAGATACGTGGAATACGTTATGGATTTGCGATAATTCGGATGGTAGCTTGAGTCTATAAGCAACCCTTCCAATACGCTCGATAATAGAAAAAGGGCCGATAAAAACGGGGGCTAAGCTTTCCACGTGACGAAAACGTAAGACGCCCTTCCACGGAGAAATCTTTAGAAATACCATGTCACCTACATTGAATTCCAGCTCACGCCTTCGATATCTGCGTAGCTCTTTTGTCGATCCTGAGCCGCTTTAAGCCTCTCTCGGATGAGCTGTACTTTTTCAGCCGCGTCCTCGATGAATTCTTCTTGTTCAATTTTCCTCTCGCCAATTTCATTCCAAAAGAGCGGTGTTCGACACTTTCGGCCATAAAGAGCTTCATAGGGTGGCATTCCTATACTGAGTGAAAGCTATTGTTGTAGGCGAACTCCATCAGCGCTACATATTTATCCCAGCTGCCGCTGAAAACAACCGCACGTAACATATCTTCCAACGCCTGAATTGAGCGCTCCGACTGCCCATCAGTCTGTGGGTGATACGCCGTACTGAACAATAATTTTGTACCTAAGGCTTTTTGTAGACTGGGCCAAAAGTGCGAAGTGAAACGAGGGTCCCGATCGGATATAATGGACACTGGGATGCCGTGTAATCTTACGACTTCATCAACATAGAGTTTTGCTAGTTTCTCCAGACTATCTTTGGTACGAACAGGAAGAAAATAAGCTGATTTCGTTAAGCGGTCAACAATAACCCACACAGAGTCATTCCCCTTCTGAGTTCGAGCAGACCGGATACGAAATCCATAGTGATATTTTCCCATTTCCATTCAGGAATAGGAAGAGGCTGAAGTCTTCCAGATGGTTTCTGATGCTCGGCTTTAATTTGTTGACATGATAGACATTTCGATACAAATTCAGCAATGTCGCGTTTCATACCTGGCCACCAATAATAATCACGTAAAGTTCGGTACATCTTCGTGCTGCCAGGGTGCATAGCGTAGGGTGAAGAATGTGCTTCTTCGAGAATTGCTCTTCGAAGGTCATCGGCTAACGGTACACATACACGGTTTCGGAATGTAAGAAGCCCATCATCTCGAACTTTGTAGTCATTCATGTGATCTTCTTTTTTCTTCGCAACATTTTGTAAGTAGGTATCTTGTGATTGCTTCTCACGAATTTGGTCGAGAAAGTAGGTCGAACTTCAAATCTAGCAAGCAACGAAGTATCATTTAACTCATCACGGTGCACAGATATATGAAGACCTCTAATTTGCTCTAAGAGAGAAAGGTATTCCGATTGCATTGATGCCAACGAGGCTGAAGATTTCGACTCAGCGCATCAGCTACAACGTTAGCTTTTCGGGATGGTAATCAATGATCAAATCGTAGTCGCTAATCAGCTCCATCCATCGCCGTTGTCGAAGATTGAGCTCTTTTTGAGTGGTGATGTACTTCAAGCTCTTGTGGTCCGTAAAAATTCGGCAGGTCGCACCGGAAAGATAATGTCTCCAGATTTTTAGCGCAATACAATGGCGGCTAATTCCAAGTCGTGGTAGGATAATTTTCTTCGTTCTTCTTTAACTGTCTCGAAGCATAGGCCACTACCTTGCCCTCCTGCATGAGAACACATCCCAACCCTTGTCTCGAAGCATCGCTGTAAATGGTGAATTCTTTGATTTTGGATCCGGCAGGGTAAGAATAGGGGCTGAAGTCAGTCGTCTTTTTCAATTCTTGAAAAGCCTTCTCACAGTTATCGTTCCGTTCGAACTTTACACCCTTACGAATTAACCTCGTTAAGGATGAGGCTATTATGAGAAGTTCTTGACAAATCTGCGGTAATATCCTGCTAACCCCAGAAAACTACGTATCTCCGTCACGTTCTTTGGACGATCCCAATCTACAATAGCTTGAATCTTCGTCGGATCAACAAAAATTCCATCTTTGGATAGCGATGGCCCAGAAAGCTTATCTCTCGAAGCCAGAATTCACACTTCGAGAATTTAGCGTAAAGTCGATTTTCTCGAAGGGTGTCTAGTATAATGCTAAGATGTTGGGCGTGTTCATCGTCCGATCGAGAATATATGAGTATGTCATTGATAAAAACGATAACAAACTTATCCAGATAAGGTCGAAATATTCGATTCATAAGGTCCATGAAGGCTGCAGGAGCATTTGTAGTCCGAAAGGCATTACGCAGAACTCAAAATGGCTGTATCTGGTTCGAAAAGCAGACTTAGGAATATCAGTTTCCCTAATTTTGAGTTGATGATAGCCAGATCGCAAATCAATTTTAGAAAAGACAGTAGCTCCTTGTAATTGATCGATCAAGTCGTCAATCCTAGGAAGAGGTATTTATTTTTTATCGTCACCTTGTTCATTGTCGGTAATCGATGCATAAGCGAAAACGATCCATCCTTCTTCTTAACGAAAAGGACGGGAGCACCCCAAGGAGATGTGCTAGGCCGGATAAATCCTTATTTAGGAGCTCTGCTAATTGACTCTGGAGTTCTTTGAGTTCAACCGGAGACATTCGATATGGGGATATTGATATAGGACCAGTCCCGGGAAATGTGTCGATTACAAAATCAACTCCTCGGCTAGGAGGTTGTCCAGGTAGATCCTCGGGAAATACATCAGAGAATTCCTTTACAACAGGAATATCCTCTATTGAGATAACAGAGTGAGAAGTATCAACGATCGAAGCAAGAATGCTTCGCACCCTTTATGCATCAATTTACTAGCCGAAAGCATTGAGATAATAGAAAGTGGTTCAGATTGATCTTCACCTTGAAAAACTAATTCATCACACCCAGGTAGACGAAAAGTGACAGTCTTTGCTCGACAGTCTAGAATGGCGTGATGACGAGATAACCAATCCATCCCCAGAATGGCATCAAGATCGGTCAATGGTAACGGAATCAAGTCGGCTTCAAAGATAACGTTTTTGATCGAGATGGGACAACCTTCGAATATCGAGTCTCGAATGATACGTTCTCCAAGAGGGGTATGAACAACAACGACGGGTGACAAGGAAGAAAGACCGATGAAATAGACGTGTAGCGATATAATCCGAATATAAGATCGATCTGAACCTGGGTCAATGATAACATAGATCGGACGATCTCCGATAGAAACTCGGCCTAAAGAATCAATGATAGGTTAATAACAAACTAATGGATATGAATGCAAGAGCAGAGGGTGGAGTCCAATATAAGGTATTGATAATGACAATACGGCAAAATAGAGTTAAATATTTTATTGTTATATAATGCTAATTATTAGTTGGTAATTTTACCTGCTACCACTTTAGGGTCCGAACGAGCTTCTTCCTCGGTCATATGAAAGACTCGAGTTTGAGTCCTAGCGGGTACTGAAGGGCCACGCATCCCCGGACGATTATTTACGGAGGTAGGTGGAGGATGGGTCATCGTGCCCCGAGGATGGGTAGAACTCTGTCCACTAGCTCCGACGAGAATAGGACAACCGATTAATGTGCCCTGGCTGTCGACATAGGTAACACACTCGTGGAGCCTTACAGGGGACCGTCGTGGTACTTCAAGCAGTTACTACACCTTCTACCCGAAGTAATGGATCCTGACGCTACACTTTCGTTTCCCTTTTGCTGCTCTCGAACACGAGAAGAACCAAGTTCGAAGTTCGTCGGATGGACTTCGAAGATTGCTTCAAGTCAAGCACGCTTAACTTCGAAGTTCTTTCGGATGGACTCCCGAAAAGGTAGGTCGACCTTGGTGATATGAGTAGTACTATCATTCTTTTATATGATTCTTAGCCTGACACGCCCATACATTGTCAGTCTCAGGATCCCCTCTCATTCGGGTGTCGGATCAGTTCGTTCATGTATCCCTTCGCCTCGAAGCCTGCCAGGAAGCCGCTCCTTGTCCGTGCACCTCTCTGGCACCGGCGATCAATCCCCGCCCTCATCGGCCCGGGCGTCACAGCAAGGGTAAGCAAATGGCAGGGCTTTACATGCTTGAAGCAGAACCAGCTAGTTTGAATGCAATTTCTGATAATGTAGTGTTTTTGAATAAACTGTCCTTGGACCTATGGCATAGCAGACTAGGACACCCTTCAAATAAGGTTTTAAATGTTCTTAAGGCTATTTTAGTTCATGATAAAGGCTCTTTGAACACTTTATGTAAATCTGTCCCATTTCTAAACAGAAGAGAAATCTTTTCCAGACAATCTCAAAATTGCTTGTACTGCTTTTGATCTCATCCACTGTGATGTTTGGGGCCGTTTTCATGTTCCCTCACATTTGGAACATCAGTATTTTGTTACAGTGGTAGATGATCACACGAGGTACACCTGGCTTTTTATGATAAAACACAAGTCAGAACTAAAAATAGTTTTGACATTTTCTTAACATGTGTTGAGACTCAGTTCAAGTGCAGAGTTAGAACAGTGAGAACAGACAATGCAAAGGAGTTTAATCAAGCAGATCTGTTTAGAACAAGAGGGATAGTACATCAATTATCTTGTGTACAGACACCACAGCAAAATTCACGGTTGAAAGGAAGCATCAACACCTTCTAAATGTGGCTCGTTCACTCCTGTTTCAATCATCAGTGCCAATTGAAATCTCCCTACTGTAGCATTTCTTATTAATAGGATACCCTCAGCCACTCTAGGCAACAAAACTCCCTATGAACTGTTATCTCAGAAACAAGTCGATTATAATATGTTGAGATCATTTGGCTGCTGCCTCTATTATTGTTCTTCTCTACAGCTGGGAGGAAAAAGTTTGACATGAGAACTAGAAAATGTATCTTCATTGGCTACCCAAATTGTATGAAAGGCTATAAAACTACTGGACCTGAAGAGCAGAGAAGCGATCATCTCAAGGGGTGTGAAGTTTAAAGAAGGTGAGTTCCTCTTCAAGAATGACCTCTCAGTAGCAGCAGAAAATCCATTCTCAGAGCAGAGTCTTCCAAGGCCATGTGCATTGCCACCAGACATGAATGAAGAAGAGGCTGAAGAAGAGACACCTCACTCTCAGGGAAATGAAGCCATGACTGCTGAACAAGAATGCACATCTCAAAAGGTCCAAGCAGAAGAACAGTACTGGCACAAGACAATGGACAACAGCCCAATCAGGAATTAGGCAGAAGGTCAAGAAGGCACCTGCCAACCTATTTGGAGGATTATCACTGCAATGGATTGACAGAGAACAGGGAGTTGTACCCAATTTCTAAAGGACTCTCCTATCACCAGTTTTCTGATCAGTACAAGGACTCCTCTGTTCTTTTCCATGCAACAGGAACTGAGGAGCTTTGCTCAGGCATCATCCTCAATAGAATGGTTGGATGCAATGAAGGAAGAGTTCAGGGCACTAGAGGATAATGGAACCTGGAGCTTGATGCCTCTACCAGAAGTGTAACGTCCCGTTTCTATTACTTTACTTGCGCAGCTGTTATATTTTGCACATAAAATTTTTCGCCTCTTCACACCATACCTTTATACATAAACGGGCGTACATCCGTTCTCGTAACTTTCATGCATAATATACATATATATTCACATATCATATTTCTTATGCATCATATGAAAGGCACTAATGGTTCTTATACTACATGCACACGATGAACATAGGGGAGTAGGTGAGAGCGTAGCCGGCCAACCTTGAATCCATTCTTTCGTATGAAGATGCACTCTAAGTTGCCTGCTAGATATCTACAGCAACTGTGGAAACAACTATTCAGAGTATGATCGCAACATGTTATTCCATTATACAAATAAAAATAAAACTGTAAAAATAAATTTCTTCCTTTCATTTGCTTCCGTACATATCTCTAAAGAATACACCATCATTTGTAAACTCCATAGATTCATAACCCTTTCTGTAAACATTCTAATTCACGTAGTCATCTCGTAATCCATCATGGAATATTTATCACATAACCATAGTCCATATACTTATTCATATAATCTGTAGATACCAATGCAATTCTATACGATCATTTATTTCTGATACTTCCGTTATGACCTTGCTAGACCCGTACTATTGACCCCGTAGGGGCCCATGCATGGGACTCTGTAACTGTAGATATATTTTGTGTGCCTGTACAGGACTCTGTAATCCCCGATTTGTAGGGATGTAAACCATAACTGTATATCAAGTCGTCCGATGTCATAGCAGTCATAACGGTTTCTCTTTCCATTTTATCCGTGTGCAATGCTATAATTTCACCCCATATAACATATAAAATTCATATACCATCAATTTGCACATATTGCACGTTAGCACATTATGGCCACATAATTCACGTTAATTTCAAATAATTCATATATCACAATATCATCCATCATTTAATTCACATAAAGCACATAAAAACAGAACACATGTTGCATATCATACTCACAGTATGACTTAAAGCCTCACTCGACTTTGTCCTTGCCTTTTATTGAGTCCTGACCTAAAAACAACATTATTCTGGTAAATATAAAATTCCTATAATGATATGCGTGCGTGACATGCGTGCTTTATTATGCATGATCATTTTTATCCGTAGCTCTTACCAGAATCCCTAACTTATCTTATATCTAAATCGTGAATATTGAATACTTTATGTGATTTTAAAATTCCTTATATATATATATATCGAAATCACATGTTGAAATCTATTTGTCTCGAGATTTCAAACTAGAAAATATCGAAGTCTTTTATTAAGAAATCTCAATATCATTAATTGAGGAAATATCGAAATCTTCAAAACATAATATGTCGGCTCTTTAAGTTATATAATATCGAGCTCTTTAAAATATAAAATGTCGAGCTCTTTAAGATATGAAATGTCGAGCTCTTTAAGATATGAAATGTCGAGCTCTTTAAAATATAAAATGTCGAACTCTTTCCAAAGTATAATATGTCGAAATTGTCTGCTTCAATATGACATCAAAAGCTACTTTGTCCTAATCTTGATAATCATTCACATTATTATTATATTCATTTCTTTTCATATGAGGTTATCGTGGTTTGGTTTAGTTCCACCAATCATATTGCTCTTATTTAATAATCACTCAAGATCCTATCTAATAAACTAGCATAACTCGACATTCTCAAACAAATTCCAACACACATATCGACATTCTACCTAAATAAGTTTTTAGATGTCGATTTTATACTAAAAATCCTAATTCGACATCATGTGTCGCAATCTTCTTTATTTAAGTTTCAAATTGTCTCGATATCTTATATCTAATTCATTATCATAATTCGACATTTACTATCTAGTTCATTATCATAATTCGACATTCTCCTATTTAATTCACTATCAATTCATCTCAAGAATTAACCCTATTCAAAATCTGAAAACCCTAATTCTATCAAGTTACGAAGATCTCTTCTAACCTAATACAAATTGATTTTTATAATGATAACATATTACGAGTAAACTTATAAATGTTCAATTCTTATTCCTATATCGAAACCACCCAAACAATCATAGATGAAATCCTTTCAGAAAAATTTAAGAAACCCTAATATATATATATATATATAGTTACGAAATCTTCTAAATACACTTGCTTATCATTTATTAATCCCTATAACTATATGTATATTATGAAATAGCAAAAACGATTCTTACTTTTCCCTTAGCTGGTTTGTTCACGGTGTGAGTTTGCTCCTTAGTTATCTTCGTAAGTTGATAATGATATGAACTTCGTTTCTTCTATTTTCACAAGTTGTTCAAATGATAACAAAGTATTTGATCTTATCTTTATTTGATTTACGTGTGATACACCTATACTTGTCCTTAGCTAATAATAATCATTATTATAATATAAACTAGTCTTTCCTTTTGACCAATTTCCATACCAAGTCACGAAACTTTTTGATTTCACCTAATCCATTCAACCTTATTCATTATTTCAAATGATCAATACCTTCTCGACATCTTCCTTGTTAATTTTATATTATATTTCGACATTTTTCAAACCCATCTCGACATTTTCTAATAAATATTAACATCTATCGACATTTTCCTTCTCAATTTTACACTTTATGTCGCTATTTTCAATTGGTATCGACATTTTTGAATTTCATAGTACAACACATATCGACATCTTATTATTATTATATGTGTATTCACTTGGATTGCGACAACCATTAAAAATCTTATATACATATCGACATTTTAATCGTATATGTCGAGATCTTTAATTGAATATCGAGATTTTAAATTTCAAACAAACAATATATTTCAATATCTATCTGATCAAATTTCTAAAATCTCGAATCATAACTCAACATCACAGCACGTCCTAATTTATTAATAAATAAAGTTTCTCAACACCTGAGAAAACCCTAGAAATTTCTAACCTTCGTAACATTCACTTCTATCTCTTCGAGGACCTAGTACTATAACACTTTATTCAACCTTATTCTATATATACTTAAAGTGAAATATGAATGCATGAATTTATATAAATGCATAAAATTATGATATGAAATTTCGGTTCCTGACAATTCTTCCCCCCTTTAAAAATTTCGACCTCGAAATTTCGTACCATTATTAAGAAATAGCCATGGGTATTGTGTCTTCATGTTTTCCATTGTTTCCCAAGTAGCTTCCCGCGTTGAGTGATTTTTCCATCGTATCTTTACCATCGGAATCGTTTTATTCCGTAATTGCTTATCGGCATATTCAAGAATTTCTGCCGGTTCCTCTACATAACTAAGATCTTCAGAAACATTTACCGGTTCATCCTGTAGGATATGTGAAGGATCCGATCTATACCGTCGCAACATGCTGACGTGAAAAACATTATGTAATTGCGACAATTCTGGTGGTAACGCTAGTCGATACGCTAAAGGTCCAATTCTTTCAAGTATTTCATAAGGTCCAATATAACGTGGACTTAACTTTCCTTTCTTTCCGAATCTTAGAACCCCTTTCCATGGCGATACTCGTAGAAATACTTTCTCTCCAACTTCATATTCCATTTCCCGTCGATGTTGATCAATGTAACTCTTTTGTCGATCTTGCGCTGCTTTAAGCCGGCTTTTAACAACTTTTATCTTTTCCATTGTATCTTGAATCAATCTGGTCCTTCTAATACCCGTTCACCTTCCATGTCCCAACATATTGGATTTCGGCACTTTCGACCATATAAAGCTTCGTATGGTGCCATACCAATACTTGAGTGATATTGATTATTATAGGCGAATTCCATTAACGCTATATAATCATCCCATGATCCTTTGAATTCGATTACACACGCTCGAAGCATGTCCTCTAGAGTTTGTATTGTCCTTTCTGATTGTCCGTCTGTCTGCGGGTGAAACGCCGTACTAAAATGTAACTTAGTCCCGAGCGCTTCTTGTAAACTTTCCCAAAATCTCGAAGTGAACCTAGGATCTCGATCAGATACAATAGATAGAGGTACTCCATGTAGTCGAACTATTTCATTTACGTATCTTTTCGCTAAATATTCCAATGTAGAACCCCATCTAAATGGTAAGAAGTGTGCCGATTTCGTAAGTCTATCAACAATCACCCAAACAGCATCATTTTTCTTAGCTGTTGGAGGCAGACCATAGAGAAAATCCATCGTTATTCGTTCCCATTTCCAAACTGGTATGGGTAACGGATGTAATTTACCCGCAGGTGCTTGATGTTCGGCTTTAATCTGTTGACAAGTTAAACACTTTAACACGTATTCAGCCACATCTTTCTTCATTCTCGGCCACCAATAATGAGATCTAATAGTTTGATACATTTTTGTACTGCCCGGATGCATAGCATAAGGGGCAGTATGCGCTTCATCCATTATTTCCTGCCGAATGTTATCAATATTGGGGACGCATAATCGACTATTGATCGTCATAACACCGTTTCATTTATGACAAACGACTTCGTCAACCCTTGTTTTACTTTTTCTGCAATACTTGCCAATTTCTCGTCCTTAAACTGAGCTTGCTTTATTCGATCCAACATAATAGGATGTATTACCATTGAAGCACATACAACACCTACATCATTCACTTCTATCTCAACATTCATCTTCCTTAGGCTGATTAGATTCGATAATGAATATGATTTTCGACTTAATGCATCTGCCACAACATTTGCTTTTCCTGGATGATACTCTATAGTGCAGTCATAATCCTTTAACAGCTCAATCCATCGCCTTTGTCTCATATTCAATTCTTTCTGACTCAGCAAATACTTCAGACTTTTATGATCAGTGAAAATCTGAAATTTCGTACCATATAAGTAATGTCGCCATATCTTTAATGCGAACACTACTGCCGCTAATTCCAAATCATGTGTTGGATAGGATATTTCATACGGTTTTAACTGCCGTGACGCATATGCCACTACTTTTCCATGTTGCATTAAAACACATCCCAATCCTTGATGAGATGCGTCACTGTAAATCACAAATCCATCTGTACCTGATGGAATTGTTAACACTGGAGCTGTTGTTAATCGCTTCTTTAATTCTTCAAAACTCTTTTGGCACTCTTCAGTCCATTTGAAGATCGTCCCTTTTCGTAATAATTTCGTCATTGGAGCGGCTATTAAAGAAAAATTTTCTACGAACCGTCTATAATATCCAGCCAAACCTAGAAAACTGCGAACTTCTGCCACGTTCTTAGGACTTTCCCATTTGATTACTGCTTCAATTTTCTTAGGGTCCACTTGAATTCCTTCGCCAGATACTACGTGGCCCAAAAATACTACTTGATCCAACCAAAATTCGCATTTTGATAATTTCGCATATAACTTCTTTTCTCGTAAAGTTTGAAGAACGATTCTTAAATGTTGTTCATGTTCTTCCTTTGACTTAGAATATACCAATATATCGTCTATGAAGACAATCACGAACTGGTCCAAGTAGGGTCGAAAAACATCATTCATTAATGCCATAAAGACTGCAGGGGCATTTGTCAGTCCAAACGGCATAACCAAGAATTCATAATGCCCATATCTTGTTCTAAAGGCCGTCTTTGGAATATCATCTTTTGCAATCTTTATTTGATGGTACCCCGATCTTAGGTCAATCTTTGAAAAGACTTTAGACCCTTGTAGTTGGTCGAACAAATCGTCAATTCGAGGCAACGGATACTTGTTTTTCACCGTCACTTTGTTCAACTGCCTATAATCAATACATAATCTGAGTGTACCGTCCTTCTTTTTAACAAAGAGCACAGGCGCTCCCCATGGTGATACACTTGGCCGTATATATCCTTTGTCTAATAATTCCTTCAACTGTACCTTTAACTCATTCAGCTCTATTGGTGCCATTCGATATGGTGGAATAGAAATTGGTGACGTGCCAGGTTGAAGTTCAATCGTAAATTCTGTATCTCGATCTGGTGGTAATCCAGACAAATCTTCCGGGAAAACATCAGGATATTCATTTACTACTGCAATATCTTCCACCTTTAATCCACACAATCGTGTATCTATAATATACGCCATATAACACTGACACCCTTTTCTTATCAATTTGGATGCTTGTAAATTAGAGATCTGACATGCCGTCCATACATTCTTTTCTCCTTTAAACACTATATGTGTTTGATCCGAAGGAAACAATTCAATTTCCTTTTTAAAACAATCTAGTTTTGCTCGATATCGAGACAGCCAATCCATGCCTAATATTACGTCGAAATCCGTTAAAGGTAAAACTAGTAAGGCCGCCTGCATCTCTACCCCATCACTAACAATTTTACATTTCGGGTATACTGTACTTATTATGACCATCTCACCCGTTGGAAGTCTAACATTTACTTTATTTTCTAAGGCTTCGGGTTTATCATGTAATAATGATGCAAA
The DNA here is from genome assembly GCA_027422505.1 of Craterostigma plantagineum. NCBI lineage: Eukaryota > Viridiplantae > Streptophyta > Magnoliopsida > Lamiales > Linderniaceae > Craterostigma > Craterostigma plantagineum. Next base: position 67,993 of record JAPQWV010001641.1, read on the forward strand.
TGTTCGTGACATGAATGAGTGTGTTGCGCCTGGATCGAATAAAACATATGCATCAATATCACATATAGATAGCTTACCCGTGATTATACGTGACCCCTCTTTGGCTTCTTCCCGAGTCATTGTGAAAATCCGACCCTGTGCTGGTTGTCCATAAGCTTGTCCTCCTGAATCTCCTCTTCCTGCACCAGTGTTATACGATCCTCGGCCCCTTCCCCTTCCACGATTAGTGGAGGGTCCGCTAACTCTTGATTGCTCCACTGTAGGTTGCGTTTGCGACATTGGACAATTTCTAGCCAAATGTCCGCGTTGACCACATTTGAAACATTCGCCAGTGAGCCATCTACAGACACCAGTGTGATTCTTTCCACAATGTTCACACACTGGTATTGGTTGAGGAATTCCGGTCCCTCGTCCAATAGTTCTTGTTCCCCCCATACTACTTCTGGCAGGACCACTTGATGTGTTCATCGATCTCGATGGATTACCAACCTTCTTAAATTTTCCGCTCGACGATTCTTCACCTGCCCTCCTTTTACTACTTTGATAGTTTTTCGATTCTGTTTCTAACTTTTCAGCACGAATAGCCGCTGCCCTTAATCTGCCATAGGATTCCATATCAGAGGGAGTAATACGATTTCTAATTGTATATCGAAGTCCTGCTTCGAATCTTCGGCATTTGTTTCTTTCAGTGGCAACCATATGAGGAGCATAGCGAGATAGCTGATTAAACAACACCTCATATTCACCTACAGATTTATTTCCTTGCTTAAGTTCCAAGAACTCCTTTTCCTTTTGATCCTTATAAACTTCTGGCATATACGTATCATGGAATTCTCTTAGAAAATCCTCCCAAGTTAACACTGGAGGTTGTACCATACTGTCTGGAACTGTTTCCCACCATTCATATGCATGCCCTTGTAAGAGCGACACTGCATAATCAAATTCTCTTCCGATGTGCACTGCATCATAGTAAAAACTCTTTCCGTTCTCTTTAACCATGTTTCTGCTTCAGCAGGGTCCGTGGTACCCATGAAATCCACAGCACCTAATTTTCTAAGCTTATCATATCGCCTTTCACGGGGAATTGTCAGGGGATTTTCACGCTCATTACGCATAAGCGTATGAGATGAATTAGATTCAGGTACAGCCGATCTTCCTCCTCCCCCTATTGTAGGTTCATCGTGTTCTACATGCAATGGTTCACTTACTGCCCTTCTCCTAAATATGCAAAAAGAATTTTCAGGGCAGGCCATAAAAATACGCATACCATGCAAATGTCTACAGAACCTAAGACCTAGGCTCTGATACCATACAAATGTAACGTCCCGTTTCTATTACTTTACTTGCGCAGCTGTTATATTTTGCACATAAAATTTTTCGCCTCTTCACACCATACCTTTATACATAAACGGGCGTACATCCGTTCTCGTAACTTTCATGCATAATATACATATATATTCACATATCATATTTCTTATGCATCATATGAAAGGCACTAATGGTTCTTATACTACATGCACACGATGAACATAGGGGAGTAGGTGAGAGCGTAGCCGGCCAACCTTGAATCCATTCTTTCGTATGAAGATGCACTCTAAGTTGCCTGCTAGATATCTACAGCAACTGTGGAAACAACTATTCAGAGTATGATCGCAACATGTTATTCCATTATACAAATAAAAATAAAACTGTAAAAATAAATTTCTTCCTTTCATTTGCTTCCGTACATATCTCTAAAGAATACACCATCATTTGTAAACTCCATAGATTCATAACCCTTTCTGTAAACATTCTAATTCACGTAGTCATCTCGTAATCCATCATGGAATATTTATCACATAACCATAGTCCATATACTTATTCATATAATCTGTAGATACCAATGCAATTCTATACGATCATTTATTTCTGATACTTCGTTATGACCTTGCTAGACCCGTACTATTGACCCCGTAGGGGCCCATGCATGGGACTCTGTAACTGTAGATATATTTTGTGTGCCTGTACAGGACTCTGTAATCCCCCGATTTGTAGGGATGTAAACCATAACTGTATATCAAGTCGTCCGATGTCATAGCAGTCATAACGGTTTCTCTTTCCATTTTATCCGTGTGCAATGCTATAATTTCACCCCATATAACATATAAAATTCATATACCATCAATTTGCACATATTGCACGTTAGCACATTATGGCCACATAATTCACGTTAATTTCAAATAATTCATATATCACAATATCATCCATCATTTAATTCACATAAAGCACATAAAAACAGAACACATGTTGCATATCATACTCACAGTATGACTTAAAGCCTCACTCGACTTTGTCCTTGCCTTTTATTGAGTCCTGACCTAAAAACAACATTATTCTGGTAAATATAAAATTCCTATAATGATATGCGTGCGTGACATGCGTGCTTTATTATGCATGATCATTTTTATCCGTAGCTCTTACCAGAATCCCTAACTTATCTTATATCTAAATCGTGAATATTGAATACTTTATGTGATTTTAAAATTCCTTATATATATATATATCGAAATCACATGTTGAAATCTATTTGTCTCGAGATTTCAAACTAGAAAATATCGAAGTCTTTTATTAAGAAATCTCAATATCATTAATTGAGGAAATATCGAAATCTTCAAAACATAATATGTCGGCTCTTTAAGTTATATAATATCGAGCTCTTTAAAATATAAAATGTCGAGCTCTTTAAGATATGAAATGTCGAGCTCTTTAAGATATGAAATGTCGAGCTCTTTAAAATATAAAATGTCGAACTCTTTCCAAAGTATAATATGTCGAAATTGTCTGCTTCAATATGACATCAAAGCTACTTTGTCCTAATCTTGATAATCATTCACATTATTATTATATTCATTTTTTTCATATGAGGTTATCGTGGTTTGGTTTAGTTCCACCAATCATATTGCTCTTATTTAATAATCACTCAAGATCCTATCTAATAAACTAGCATAACTCGACATTCTCAAACAAATTCCAACACACATATCGACATTCTACCTAAATAAGTTTTTAGATGTCGATTTTATACTAAAAATCCTAATTCGACATCATGTGTCGCAATCTTCTTTATTTAAGTTTCAAATTGTCTCGATATCTTATATCTAATTCATTATCATAATTCGACATTTACTATCTAGTTCATTATCATAATTCGACATTCTCCTATTTAATTCACTATCAATTCATCTCAAGAATTAACCCTATTCAAAATCTGAAAACCCTAATTCTATCAAGTTACGAAGATCTCTTCTAACCTAATACAAATTGATTTTTATAATGATAACATATTACGAGTAAACTTATAAATGTTCAATTCTTATTCCTATATCGAAACCACCCAAACAATCATAGATGAAATCCTTTCAGAAAAATTTAAGAAACCCTAATATATATATATATATATAGTTACGAAATCTTCTAAATACACTTGCTTATCATTTATTAATCCCTATAACTATATGTATATTATGAAATAGCAAAAACGATTCTTACTTTTCCCTTAGCTGGTTTGTTCACGGTGTGAGTTTGCTCCTTAGTTATCTTCGTAAGTTGATAATGATATGAACTTCGTTTCTTCTATTTTCACAAGTTGTTCAAATGATAACAAAGTATTTGATCTTATCTTTATTTGATTTACGTGTGATACACCTATACTTGTCCTTAGCTAATAATAATCATTATTATAATATAAACTAGTCTTTCCTTTTGACCAATTTCCATACCAAGTCACGAAACTTTTGATTTCACCTAATCCATTCAACCTTATTCATTATTTCAAATGATCAATACCTTCTCGACATCTTCCTTGTTAATTTTATATTATATTTCGACATTTTTCAAACCCATCTCGACATTTTCTAATAAATATTAACATCTATCGACATTTTCCTTCTCAATTTTACACTTTATGTCGCTATTTTCAATTGGTATCGACATTTTTGAATTTCATAGTACAACACATATCGACATCTTATTATTATTATATGTGTATTCACTTGGATTGCGACAACCATTAAAAATCTTATATACATATCGACATTTTAATCGTATATGTCGAGATCTTTAATTGAATATCGAGATTTTAAATTTCAAACAAACAATATATTTCAATATCTATCTGATCAAATTTCTAAAATCTCGAATCATAACTCAACATCACAGCACGTCCTAATTTATTAATAAATAAAGTTTCTCAACACCTGAGAAAACCCTAGAAATTTCTAACCTTCGTAACATTCACTTCTATCTCTTCGAGGACCTAGTACTATAACACTTTATTCACCTTATTCTATATATACTTAAAGTGAAATATGAATGCATGAATTTATATAAATGCATAAAATTATGATATGAAATTTCGGTTCCTGACAAGAAGGCAAGAAGGCAATAGGCTGTAGATGGGTATACAGAATCAAGCACAATTCAAATGGAGAAATAAAGAAGTATAAGGCTCGATTGGTTGCAAAATGATATGACCAAAGGGAAGGAGTGGATTACATAGATACTTTTGCACCAGTTGCCAAGCCGAATACAACCAAAATCATACTTTCTCTCGCAGCCAATCACAGATGGAACTTGCAGCAACTAGATGTGAGTAATGCTTTTCTGAATTGAAGCTTGGTAGATGAGGTATACATGGAGTTGCCACAAGGTTTCTACAAGAATTATAACAGAATGAGGGCATCTAAGATCGTATGCAAGTTACACAAATCAATATATGGGTTGAAACAAGCTTCGAGACAATGGAACAAAAAATTCTCAGATTTTGTAAAAGCTTTGGTTTTAGGTAGACCCAGTCAGATCACACTCTCTTCCTAAAGGGCAGAGGAGATAACTTAGTCATTCTTTTGGTTTATGTGCATGACATCATCCTTGCAGGCCCTTCTACTCAGGCATTAGGAGAAGTCAAGACCTTTCTGCTGGAACACTTCAGAATTAAAGACTTAAGGGGAGCTCAGATTTGTTCTTGGCATAGAGGTAGCCCGAGGTGAAACTGGGATCTATGTTTCCCAGAGACAATACACATTGAAACTGCTAAATGACACATGTTACATGGCTTCAAAGCCACTGACTACCCCTATGAATCCAAGCAGCAAGTTGACAGAGGGTGATGGAGAACTGTTAGCAGATCCTTTTAGCTACAGACGGCTGGTTGGGAGGTCGCTATACCTTATATTTACAAGGCCAGACATAGCCTTTACAGTTCACAAACTTAGTCAATTCATATCAGCACCAAGAACAAGCCATATGGTGGCAGCACATCACTTGCTTAGGTATCTGAAGGCATCACCAGGCCAAGGGATCTTTCTCAGTGCAGAACCGGGACTTGAGCTCAAAGGTTTCTCAGATGCTGACTGGGGACTTGTACAGAGACAAGGAAATCCATTACAGGGTACTGCACCTTTTTGGGAAATCTTTAGTAACTTGGAAGGCAAAAACAGGCTACGGTTTCGAGATCATCGACAGAAGCGGAATACAGAGCCTTGGGATCACTCGTGGCAGAGATACTTTGGATAAAACATCTCTTGGAGGAGCTGAACATCATATTACCTCAGCCACCTGTACTCTACTGTGATAACCAATCTGCCCTAATGCTAGCATCCAATCCCAAGTTCCATGAGAAGTGCAAACCTATAGAATTGACTGCCACTTCATTCGGCATCATGTGGCAGCTGGGACAATTAAGCTTCTTCCACTTCGAACGGAGCATCAACTCGCAGATGTCCTCACTAAGCCTCTACAGGACCACAATTACAGCAGATATTAGTCAAGATGTCTGTAACAAATTTGTTTCATCCATCTTGTGGGGGCATATTGCGGAATGAGATGCATGATCATGGAATTGGGCTGAGCAGTAGATTGAACCAACGAGCTGATAGCTGATAGAAAGTTGAGCTGCTTGATAAAGCGTAGGACTTTTGTAAATGCGTTTCTTTTAGTTGCCGTTAATACTTATTGAGTCTTCGGTGCTAACGACGTTTCTTTTAGATAGCATTTAGGCGGGTTACGGTTTTCAACTGTCATTTGATTATAAATAATTACTGTAGATCAGTGTGTGGGTTGATGTAATTTTTCATCTACATTGCTTTGTAAATTCTCCTTTAGATCAATAAGAATTCGTCGTTGGCCGTGGACGTAGGATTCATCAAGTGAATCCGAACCACGTGAGGAATTGTGTTCATCAATATTTCAGCTCAAATCTGTTAATTCTTTTGCAACCCTATGCGCCAATCAGTAATGTGAAATGATACCTACTGAAATAAATGAATGTTCATTATGCTTTTTGCTTTGCTTTTTTAGAATTGTCGTGAGAAGAATTTGACTTGGTATTCCATCCTAATGAACCCTTCTCGATAATAAATATCATGCATGCAGTATATCGTTGATCTACTAGACCAAGCAATATGGCCAATAGTCGATATTTAGAAGAATAATAAGCATATAGATGTACGCTTTGTTTGCCATTCAATGTCTTTCTCTATGTCCACAAGGGTAGCCTTCGTTGACGAGAAAAATAGCTGAGAAAATGTCAATTATAGACGAGAAAGCTGTTGGAAATAAATTATATTATGATTAAAAAAATAATGTAATTCCTTCTAAGTTAACTTTTTAGAGGATTCGTCATTCAAATTGTATCAGAGCTCAGGAACTAAAGAGATTCCTTCCAAGTTAACTTTTTAGAGGATTCGTCATTCGCGGCCACCCTTTAGAGAGAATTACACATCAAATGCAACATAATTAAAATCAGCCTACACGTGAGCTGCCGTGTTGAAAATAATTATACTAATACTTTTGCCTACTGTGTGCACAATTAATATAATTGTGAAAAGGAAAAAAATTATTTGCTCAGCTTATGTTATGAATAGTTTTTTATTATTTATTATTACCGTAGTTTAGAGGAATGATTATTAATTAACTAAAATTAAATAATAAAAGGTTATAATACAATTAAAATTAACAATCACGACAATGTCTATGAGGCTCGAGCATTAACAATAAAAAGATATGATTAAAAAATAATACAATTCTGTCAACGTAACCTTTTAGAGGGTATAGAGGGAGTCATCATTCACAAATACGTTTGCTCTTGTTGATTTCACCAAAATTAAGCTGCGTATAATTTCATGCTTTCGGACAATTTCGACGACCTACAGATACAAACGACAACACACGTATACGTGGATTCTGACGGAAAAAAAACGTAACTTCAACTATTTTTTTTTGGTGTAATGTCCCGTGTATAATAAAGTGGAAATCGTATGTACAAAATGAGCAGGAAATGAACTCCGCAATCAACCAGTAACAAGTTACTGGACACAATCACAAGATCTCATGAATCAATCTAGCGGCTACCAAACAACTGTGTTTAGTTTGTTTCATTCATTTTGTCGCGTCACATATTAAACGCAAACCTGGACATGGGCATGCAAACCAAAGGATGAGCCCTCTGCAATGTTAGCCCAGGACCTTCTTCCATATCCACGCTTCCACCGTTCTCAACTCTCCACTCGAAGCACTGAACCAATGCGCCTAACGTTTGTCTGAACAGTCTGCATGCCCATCGAAGTCCCGGGACAACCTCTTCGACCGCTCCCAAACGGTAAGTAATGGTAGTGCTGCTGTCCTCTGACGTCCAGCCTCGACTGTCCATCTTCCGTCGTAAGAAACCTCTCGGGCCTAACTCGAGCGGATCTTCCCAGTGATTAGGATCTCTGTGTATGGCCCAAACGTTGATGAAGAGATGGGTTTTCGCGGGTATGTGATAGCCTGCGACTACGCAGTCTTCGCTCGATTTTCTCGGGATCAACGGGCCGGCTGGGTGGAGCCTTAACTCTCCTTGACGATGGCTTGCAAGTACGGCAATTGGGCAATGTCTGATTCTTCGATGAGGCGGTTTTTTCCTACTATTGAATCGATTTCTTTAGCTGCTTTTTTAAGGATGTTGGGATGGTTGATTAGTTCGGCCATTGCCCATTCTGTTGTGATGGCTGAGGTATCAGTCCCAGCTAAAAACAAGTCCTGCGAGAAAGCATTATGTTATTGATTGTTGGTTAAAGAAAGAATTACTATTACTCATGATTTTATTACCAGGACGAAGGCTTGATGTTCTCTAGGGTAGTTCCATATCTACTAAGCCTTGATCATCTTCCTTACATCGAGCAGAATATGGAGCAAATCCATGGATCCTCTCTGCTTCATTTTTAACGTTCTTTCGCTTTGGTGTTCGCCGATGATCTTCTCCATCAACCCATCGAATCTATCCCTAACGGACTTCATTCCGTTTCCCAAATCCTTGGAGGTCCAAATATTTGCAGAACCAAACGTATTCCGAAATATTAAACTTGCCTGACATCTGAAGGCACTCTCCGATTATCTCCTCACTTCCTTTGATTCTTCCTCTTCGTCAGAACCCTTTGCTCATTATCATGCTCGAATAACGTTGTTGCTCATCCTCAAAAGCTCCCTCCCTAATCGACGTGTTTGCCCATCGTTTTGCTTTGTGGGTAAGAAAATCGACGAGGCGTTTCAGCTCATTGCGCCTGACGGGCTTTAGCAGGTCAAGGGTTTGACCGCCGAGGAGTTGGGTCATGCAAAGCTTCTTCATGAACTTCCAATTAGGTACGGCGGCGCGAAGGAGAAATCTTTGGAGCCATAGGTGAGGAAATCGGTTGCTATGGTCTGAGGTCGGTCCAAGAACGAGGTTTCGTGTGTTTTAGGAACTCTTTTGGCCATCTCTGCTGACGAAACGACGACGCATGGACTGAGCCGAGGCGTATTTTGATTAACTCTCCTCCGTAGAGAGATGAGAGCTTCGCTAGGATTGTGAGGGATGGATGAGAGAAGGTGGAGATGGCCTAACGATTGGTAGACCCCATAGGACTCGGTGGTTGACGCCTTGCGGTTTTTTCAGTGTTAGCAGTTTCCGTATTAGAATGGTGGAAATAACGAGGCAGATGAGGAAGGAGAAGACGGCGAGCTCTTGTTTCTCAGCCATGGCTAATTATTTGCTTGCTTGATTATTATTTGAGATCTGTTATATATATGTAATATATTATATATAGGTGTACGTTGAACAGTGTGAACATGAACAGCTCACTTATCTCTTTATTGATAGGGGCGGTGGTCCAGTCCAAGTTAGTTAAAAGTTTTACATGTAGTGTACAAGTTGTGAGCCATGTGCTGCGTATTAAAGTTTCACTAATGAAGTGCTGACGGATGTACGTTGAATTTTCTAAGTTTTGACAAATTAAAAGTTGAAGTACGATCCACCCAGATAACCAATAATGTTATTTTTAAAAGTAGTATTAGAAATATATAATTTCCTCGCCTTATTACAAAACTAATCAACGTTTTCAATTACACTAATATCATTTTCAGCTTTTCACCACAAAATTATTTAAAGTTACAATTGTTTCTATTATTATTTCAAATAAGCAAAACAAATTGCTCTATAATTTAATCCAAATATGTTTACTCATTATTTTTTTCCCATCTCGCCAATAGGAAATCGACCATGCATGACATTCTTGATCTTGACATATATATTATATATATATATATATATATATTAAGAAATAGTATCTATTAAAAAACAAATACTCATGGAAAATTGTAATAGTCCATAGAGTGTTAAAGTAAGTATTATTTAACAAAAATCAATTTCTAATTTTTTTTTTATCACAACTCATCATAGTTTTTCCTTACGTTCTTGGGAGACCTTCGATCTATTTCACATGGATATCTTCGTGAGCGCTTACGCCCGATCCTTCTCTACGGACGTAAATAAGAATTATGTACTAGATGAAAGGAGCCTTCCAGCGTGACTCCTCTAATGGATACTCAAACTGATAAGAAAATGTTGTATCCAATATATTGTCTTAAATCACCTCGATATATTTACATGGATCAACTTTAAAATGCTTGCAGACCTAAACGAATATAAAATCGAATATATTTCTTATTATCACTAATGGGATTATTTTTACTTGGAGGTTATTTTCTTAGTAATATCTTCAAAAATTAAGTCGCTAATATTGAGTTAATAAGATTGATATATGATATTTTTTAGTTTTATGAAAGTGTTAAAGATTATGGTTAGATTATAATTATTGATAATTATGTTGAGAATTTGAGATAATTATGGTGAAAAAGCAATATCAATGGATACGTGGTAAAATATTGTAAATAATAATAATTAAAATATAATTTGATTAGTATCGTATAGGATGAGAAAGTAATCTACTTCTGTAATTGCACTATTAGAAATAACACTATAGTGTCATTCTCTCATGATTCAGTGTT